>JAZHYW010049757.1:0-21864 GCA_037355805.1 Ixodes ricinus | reverse complement strand
ATACTCCGTTTCACCTATGTTGTACCGCAGCGAAGGCTAGAAGCGCGAGCTCATAGCATTCGCAGCTGCCCTTAATGCGCGAGAGCTTGTGCCGCCGAGATATGCCCTAGAGCAAGGAGCTCGCGCTTGTAGCCTTTCCTGCGGTACATCATAAGGTGAAACACAGTAGGAGTATTCACTAGGCGCCATATTTGTGGGTGCTGTTTAGAGCGCATGCCTGTGAACGAGCTCACATCAATAGGCTGCTAAGACCGGCACTCTTGATGGTGCGGAATGTTGCAAAATAACTGTGGAAGCTAGCCATCAGCACGCGCTCAGCATTCGCGCACACACCAATGGCCGCCAGTGAATACTCCCTATAGGCCGGCACGCACTTCTGAAACGGAACAAGTGTGACTTGCGTACCAAGAAGGCTTCCCTCACCGAATCCATTACAACGCGTAAAGGTAAAAATAATTTAAAAAGAAAAGAAAACAACATGGTTGTCGTTTTAAAGACACGCGAAATTTGCTAGTTCAGTTCTGGATTTAATATATGAGTTTCAAGAATAGCTAAAAAAAAACCTTTTTATTATCTAGAACGAGAAAGTTCAATGTCTCAAATATTCCGACGAGTCGTACATCCCACAAATAAAAAATACACGAAAAAAACATCTTTTCTTTGTTGGGTGAGCTTTTCTTACTTCCATCTGTGCACTAAACTTGCCGCCGCCTTCACTCCCGAACGTGCTCACAGCGTACCCTGTTGCGCGCACCAACTTGGAGAACGCGTCGGTTCACTCGCCGAGGCATGTCATCCCACATCGAAGCCTCGAGCAGATGTGACCAAACGATCCCCATCGTTTCGAAATTGTGAATGGAGAAAACTCGAATCATATTCCGTTCCGTACGATAATAATACCCCCCCCCTTCCAAAACAAAAAACAAAAACGTTTTATTTAGGACCAAGTTGGTCCTGGTTTCACTTTCCAATAAGACCACAACGACGCTACGAGCCACCCGGCAGCCAACACAGTGTTACACGAATGCGTCACATGACCACGAACTTGCGGCACGTTGCTGCGTCCTCTTCAAGGTCGTGGTGACGCAACATGGCGCTGGATGGGCTTCAATGGCGTCGCAGCGTCTTCTTCGGTCCATTGTAAGCTGAAACGAACAGTAGTACTCGTTGCACGTCCCGTGCATATGAGTGCGTGCCAATCTGCAGAGGCGGTATATTCTCCGGTTTCAAACGTAAAGCTCTAAAGCTCTTTTTTTTTGCTTGTTTTGAAAGAAAAGAAATAAACGATCCGATGCCTGCCAAATGTGTACTCTGGAACTTCGCGAAACTTCAATCTCTTTCTTCTGGGGTCTGGAAGTTCGAGTGGGTGGAAGAGGGGAGGAGACAAATTTCGGATTCAAAACAGACGGAGCCCGCCCGAACCGTCTCAACGCGAGGCCTCCCCATGTGTGTACTATTCTCTCAGACGCGGGCGCCTCCGAACCGATCGACGGACGTGGCGCGTTCTCAACTTCCGCCAGCTTTTCTTTCCTTATTTTATTTTTTCATTTCGAAGAAGATGCTTGAAATAGGGAACAATTCTTGCGCCGCCTCGCATCGATATATGGTGATTTGGATGCCGTCTTTGCGAATTGTTCTGAATCTGTGAGTGGCTGGTGTTCCTCTGGTGCTCCTAGTTGTTCGTGCCGAGAAAAAACGAATTCGGCGGTGCGATGTGTTTGCTACAGATGGTGCGTGCTCGTGCAGCACCGTGGCCACCACAATGGCTGCCGGCGTGACGTCATTGCACCACGCTGGGAGTCATTCCTACATCTTCGTGCCGAGAAAAAAATTCGGTGCTGCGAAGTATATGCTACACGATGGTACGCGCTCGGCACCAATGCCATCACAATGGCTGCTGATGCGACGTCATTGCACCATGCTGGTGGTCGTTCCTACTTGTTCCTGCCGAGAAATGGCTGCAGAAACCACTATTGTTGGTTGTCTATGAATTACGATAACATTCGTCTAGGACAACCTCAATGGCGACGTCGAAGACGACGTCCTAGGAGTACGACATCAGAGATAGCGTCTAGTACGACCTCTGGACGAACTCTAGGGCGATCTCAAGGACGACCTCTGGAATGACCTCAAGGACAACATCTAAAACGACGTCGAGGACAACGTCTAGGACGATTACTTGGCGATCTTAAAGATGACCTCTAGCATGACCTCTAGGGCGATCTCAAGTACGAACTCCAGAAAGACGTCTAGAAGGATGTCAAAGACGACGTCTAGGACGACCTCATGGACGATGTCGAGGAACGACGTCAATGTCGTCAGGTCCCTTGAAAGGGTGCGAATGTGATGGAGTGTGAGAATGTGAGCTGAAATGGTCTACTGCGCGTACCTACTGCGCATTAGGAAACTGGAAAGTCCACGAAATTCGCTGGTGCTGGTGGTGCTCCCCCCCCTCCTCCCCGAATTTCTTGTTGAATATTCGATTTCAATTCAAATCCAATTCTTCGAGAATTTCTTCTTAGTCGGTGAAGAATGCTACCACATTAAAAAAAAACTAAACAAATACTTCCGTTGTGCGAAATATATGGTACAAATGGTACGCGCTCAGCACCAATGCCACCACAATGGCTGCTGATGTGTCACTGTGGCACCATGCGGGTGGTAATTTCTACTATACTTCGTTTCAGCTTGGGTCCAGACGCACCGATGCTATAGCGCGAGCGTGTGGCCCTGAACAGCGATGCTTGCATTGCACGAGCGCGCGTGCTTGGCAGGGACGCTGAAAGCCCGAGCCTGCGCTGCAGCATCGCCTGCGTCTGGACCTCAAGCTGAAACGAAGTATAGTTCGTGCCGAGAAAAACCAATCTGATTGTAGGAATTGCATCCTGCCGCTGATGTCACGACGGTGCAAGCCATGTCTGGCGAACCAATCACACTGGTAAGAGTCTTCACCCAGAATTCCGGGAGAGAACTGATGTAACTCAGTCAATGATACTAGATTAGCTTAGAGCCACTAAATGAGCTGCGCTTAGAGTATCGGCACTCCGTTCCCCAACATTGTCGTGGGCGCCGCCATATTGGGGCTTGTGCAGAGCAGACGCAACTGCCGATCGTCACGATCTCAAAAGTGCGAATTCCTCAGCATTTGATTCGGTGTTAGGAAGCTCATGTAATATTGCTTTTCTCTGTCACGGACTGTTTAAACATTTGAGACGATCGGAAAAGCGTTTCCTGTGATTTCAGATAAAGCTTGAGATAACTGGCAACCATGATTTTAAGCCACAATATGGCCAAGTGTCGTTACTCTGAAGCGTAGCTTATTTAGTGGCTCTAGATTAGCTCAGCTACTGAAATTCTCATAGACACTGCTTCAACGAGCAGTACCCCCAAGCGCAAAGTGCGTGGATGCAGGAGGCACGTGCAACGTGCAGCCCTTGGGAAGATCATGGCGGCACAGCGCAGCACTGAGTTAGATTTCAGACGCCATGTTCTTCCCAGAAGTGGCGCGCATGCACATGTCTCGAGCCTTTCCACAACAATGAATGGCGCCACTTTTCCCAGGATAGAGGGGCTTTAAAGCCCCTCTATGAAACGCGCCATTTTTATGACGTCACAGAACGGCCCCAGTGCACTAGGCATTGAACGGGACCTCTCTAGCGTTCCCAATGCACCTGACTGTAACGTGGCAACCTTAGCCAGCGGACCTTTATTCTCCGCGCCAATGAATTAACGATCTTCGCGCGTGGCGTGGGCTCGCGACCAAGAGCACGGGCTGATTCGCCAATAGCGAAGGGACCTGCGTTAAGGTGCCTTTATGTTGACCGTGTCGAATGAGATATTACAGTTCTTACATTAAACCAGACAACAGGAAATCGAGTCTTTGGCCTCGACTACGGCTGTTGCGCCTCACGTCCCGTAAGCTGCCGCCCCCTAGCGACAGCCGCCCGAGATAATGGCGCGTTTGTCACGGTACGCCCCACCGGCAGCCGCTCGTTAGAAAACGGCACCCGCCGACAAGATTCGCCAGTCTGACTGTGCCAGCAGGAACTGGCCCCGTAGAAGCGGTAGCAGCTCCGGGCTCAGCTGCAGAACCGGATTTAACGCAGACCCAAATTGCTCGAACTCTTCAAAGAGATAAACCTCGGATTCTCCTCCTCCCCGCGCCCAAGGTGTTATTAAAACGTTTTAGTAGATCGTTGCGTTACCTCCGATAACGATATCCGATAACTACGATGCAAGCGCAAAGGCGTCGGTGGTGTATTGGATATCGTCATCGGAGGGACGGCCGTGTACCTTGACCGGTCCATCAGAACCTTTTGCAACGTAAAACTCAACACTGCGCGACACCGTAAACGCAAACAAATCGGCGCTTTTTTGCATTGTGCTCAGGCGAAGTACGGAGTAAGCGCTACCAACTTTGCCGCTTAGGTTCAGAACCATTCCATTGTCGTGTGGGTGTCACGTGACATCAAGAGGGGCCCAGCGACGACTGGGGCGAGCAGTCACTGACGCGGTCACAGCGGTGGTAACGGCTGGTTCCGCTCATCGCGTCCATCGCGGTTCATGGTAAGGTGAAACGCAGCATAGTGGCAGTGTTTTGAGATAAACACAATAAACAGTGACGATCGCTCCTTCCCACTAACAGTGATCGCGCCTTGTGCCAGTGTCCATCCAGGAGGCCCGACTCCGAGCAAGACGGAGGACGGCGTTTTCACGGGCACCCCCCCCCCCCCCCCCCGTCCTAGACCAGTGGTCACCGCTTTCCATCTCCTCATCCTGTGCCCCTTTCCCCTTTCTCAAACAGCCTCCCTCAGCGGACACCCTCTCCCTCTCCTCTCCCCCACACTCCTAGGCGACGCCTGGGTTCCGTTCTCGCATGCCATGTCCGCTTTGCCGGGATCCTTTCTGCGTGCCGTCCGAAGCGCGAGGGGTGTGGATATCATTTCCTGAGTGGGGTCCCCCTTATTAAGCACCATCTGGCGGCCTGGCCGTTCGTCAACGAGGCGTGGCCACCGCCGCCGCCGCGCGTGCAGCGGCGCCCTCTCCCCTCTTCCCGTTTGTCTCGTGCGCGTGCGTAATTAATGCTGCGCTGGGAGGTGGCCGCCATTTAATCTCGCTGTCTTCTCCGTCCCGCGGACACGACGCCGGCGTCGCGGTCCGCCGAACGTCGGCCCCTCTTTGGCAAATGGACTTTCGGAGGGGGCTGTCGCTGCCACTGCTATACCCGGTGTGGAAAGCGGCGCGTTTGAAAGTGACGCGACCGTACCCGGAAAACGAGCCGCTTTCGACCGATTTGATGTAACGGGTTAGTTCCCCGCTGGCATCGGAACGCAACAGAGGAGTACGCCGATTAGAGGGAAGACGGCACAGGAAACGCGCGATGACGTGGCAGCTGAAACTGAGGAAGAGGAGACTCGCTCTTCCCGCGGTTGGCATGGCTATAGTGTGTAGACGCTGTACGACCTCGAACGCAGGCGTTCTGGCACAAGCGCATCGCCGCGTACCTTGCCGCTGTCGTCAGCTTCATTACGGGACGCTGCGTCTTCGGATCGGCAGCGTTCCGGAACCCGATCGCCTCGACGCTCGAGCGACCGTATTACATTCAGCTAGTCGTGAACCTACAAAGAAAATGTAAACTGTCTGTCTCTGGGTGACTAAAGGCACCTGAATGCGTAGCGTTTCGTGGATGCTCCGTGACGTCGTGGTTGGACCCGTCGTCACGGTGCTACTGACACCGTGACATTGCGGCACCACGTGACGACGACCGTCGCGTTGACGGCGTCACTGCACGCAGTGACGCTCATCGCGGTGTTCACGCGATGACTTCACGGAGAATCTTTTTTTGGGAAACGCCGAGGACGCCACATGAACGCAGTGACGTCATTATAGTGACGTCATCCTTAGAGGCTACATCGTGGACCTGAAAGCGCGAAGAGACTTTCTCAGCGGTACTCCACTGTCTACATTTCCCATTTACAGCGTAAACCATATTTGCATTTGCCGCACCTCGAAAGCAGGACCGACCTCACGATATGTATAAACACTAACGTCAAAATGTTTGCTTTATTTTCGACTGAATGCTATACTGCCACTGTCACTATTGTCTCACGGTAACTGGTGGAACAAAGGTCGTGACCACGTAACAGAAGTTGTCCCGGATGTGTTCGCAGAAGTCTGCAACAAGCTTCCCGTTGGGTGGGAGATAAACAGTAAACTCTGCGTGATGTGATGGGTTGTAACTCTCTTTACAGCATCACCACAATGAGCCAAGCGCCATCTGTCATCTCTACATAAATGTATGTACAGGGCGTGCTTTGTATGCAGTCTTCGGGAAACGAGATTCATAATAGACACGCCCCCACGCCCCCCCCCCCTGCCAACTCCTGAACACGCCATCTCTTGAGCCATTCATAAACTAAACCTCGAAGTGGCTACATACCCACAACTAGGAGGGACAGACCCACGCCTTAAGGAGCTTCGCCCCTAAAAGTCACAGCATATCCACGTGGTGAATGATGATGAGTGGGCGAAGCTCCGGAGTGAATCGTCGGTAAACCAGCGATTCTTCCGTTAATTCGCCCACTCATCGCCATGTAAAGACGTGAGAAACACTGTGTGTGTGGTGTATACAAATCAAGTTTTATTATTTAGAGAAGATGGATGGATTGCGATGTCCCTTCATTATGACGGCTTTATGGTCCGTGAAATGAAGGGTGAGCGGTTCTTGTATGGGTTGCAGTGGAAAATTTGCAAATACTAGGTCTATGCATCCGGCCGTGCCGCTTCGGCTTCCCACTCTCGTACGGCCGGATCTTGGCGGCGTCGCCGAGCAGACTGACGACGCGATTCGGCTTCCCGCTCTCGCACGGCCGGATCTTGGCGGCGTCGACGCGCAGCCTGACGACATGCTTCGGCCTCTCGCTCTCGCACGGCTGGATTCTGTCTGCGAGCGCGCGCTGCCGCCGCCTTGCGCGCTCTCCGCTCCGCAGCCTTGTCTACTGCCTCCATCCAGCTAAACTACGAGCAGCGCCAAGAGCGAGTGCCTTTTATAACATGAGTGTAGTATTGTAAGACCGCGCGCTGGCCAACTAGTCTGCGGGGTGATGAGGTGCCGTTGACCTAAAGGCCGGTTCGCCGGGACATCGCTGGATGCGTGAGGTCCGACTCACCGGGCTGCCGTGTGGGTTCCGGGAAACGGCCGGTCATTTCGGAGCGGCGATTCCTTCGACGACATCAGATCCCGCAGGACGAAGCCAACAACACGTTCGTTCGGGTCGCGATCTCAGCGTGTCCTCGAGCGATCAGCCGGATCGCTCGCCTTTTATTTATATTACAACAATGCCAACTGCTATCCAATCAGTAAACTCGCGTGATGTGATGGGACGTAACTTTCTCTTTTACACATCACTACAATGAGCTAAGCGCCATCTGTCATCTCTACATAAAGTTAATTCCGGAACACGCCATCTCTTGAGCCATTCATAAACTAAACCTCGAAGTGGCTACATACCCACAACTAGGAGGGACAGACCCACGCCTTAAGGAGCTTCGCCCCTAAAAATAATAATAAAAGAGCTTCAGCGAGAGCGCAGCGGCCAGCGTGTGTGTTTCACCGTCGAGTGCCGTGCCCTCATCGATCATGGCGTGAGTTGATACATGGCTCCGCCTCAGCCTTCCTGATATTCCCAGCCGCCGACAATGCAAAGCTGGGAGGAGAGGAGAAGGCAACGGAAAAGCCGAAGTCAGTGAACCGTTTTGTTTTGTCCCGACGTCCTCGCGGTAACATGAAAGAAAGCGGACGAGTTGTCGTCCTCGGTCTAGCCAGTTGCCCGTCACCTTGACGTCATCGGACCGATTGTTTCAGGGGCTTGCCGCGAGTGTGGGAGTACGGAGTTTCGTCGAAAAGGCAGGTCGTCGCGGTGCAACTGGTACGAAGAGAACTCATATTACGGCCCAAGTGATCAGCGGGCTTCGTCCCTCCCGCTTCCTCTTCCCTCCTCCGCCTGTGCGAGACTGGAATTTCGTGCAGCTACGTGATTCCTGGTCTAGAGAACCGACATTGCTGATTACTCGAGAAAGGAAGGAAGGAGCGGGCGATCCGTTTACTTCTTGGCACCTGACAGTGTTCTCTCGAGAAGGCCGTAGATCGCGAAGCAACTGGAATATTCTTATTTCAACCAAGGTAAATATTCACCGGGCGTTATTTCGGGTGGGGATACACCTACGGAATGTTTAATTCAGACAGGGGCGAAAACTTGCGGTTATTGTGGCAAAACCAAACGCGACGCATGCGTTACTTTGACTAGAGCGTCATTCCAAAGCGAATCATACGAGAAACCCTCGACCAGGAAAATCAGCCAACCAACTCGCCACATATACGTAACACAACAACAACAATGATAACACGCACACACACACAGACATATCCATACAAAAAAAAAGTCTAGGTTATTATATGCGATCTTTTTCTTTTTTTTTTTCTTTCGCAGAAATGCAAATACCTTGCATCAGATCTGAGGGAATTCATTAAAACTGAGATGGTTCATAGGTCCTTATCGATACGTACTTATTCGGACAACAATTCGGACGAAGCTTTTCGACATAGTATTTCTGTCAGAGATAGAACATATATGCAAATATCTTATTTACTCCTCGCTCTTTCGTTTTCGATGTATTTCTTTTTTATATAATATGCCGCACTGCGCTTCTAAGGAAGGTTGTTTCCATGTGCTTCATGCAGCGGAAGAAAAGGCGGTATTGAGCGAAGAAACGAGAAAAACGTGGAAAAAGTTTTGCACTAAGGTAAAAATGGCGACTCCGCGTCGCAGCTGGTGTTCTTGGGCGCTCGCGCCAGGAGCGGTTATTACTTGGAACGCCGGCTTTGTATACATTGCCTCCTTTGGCACAAACTGACAAAATAGAAAAAGAGAAAACAAAGAAAGAGACACGCAACGAAAAAGGTTTCGCTTTTCCAAGCAGGAAACTGGGCTCGCTATTTTCCCTTTCGTGTGTTTGTAACTTTTGTTTGTGCCTGTGTTTTGTTTTACAGGTATCTACAAACAAGTCAGAGCAGTACATAACAGTGACTCCAGAAGATGAAAGATGAGAAGAGTTTCACCGTTTTGTCTATTCGACCCAGCCTCTAATTTTGTTCCCTCCTCTTCCCCGAATGCGATTCTTCTTTGCTCTCCCCTCAATGTCGGTGCTGTTAATCGCCGTTTTTAATTTTATTTATTTATTTTTTTCATTTTTTGCCGGACGGACGCAGCTCGGACGCGTAAGGACGGACAGTTATTACCCTGCTTATGGCCAAGCCTGCTGCATATGTTTATACAACAGCATTCGCGTCCTGCAGGCATCCTAGAAGGGCCAACACTAAAATTCCGAAAAGGAAAAAAATGTATATTTAGAAAACTAAAAAAAAGAACAAACTAACCCGAAAATACTAAAAAAATAAAACAGAGGCAGGCTGTTTTGGTTTGGTGAAGGAACTGGGTTATTCATCTTGTTCTGAACCTGACACGACTGTGCTTTCCATTAGTGACTGTCCGTTGTCCGCGAACGCTTTTTCTTTTCAAGTGACTATTGGTGAGGAGATACGACCGCCGCGCCCTAGCTGCCAAGTTGAGAACTAAACCCACGAGGCAGCAACTACAGACACATGAATTATCTGTTTGTGTTTCCGACGCAGGCAGCGCTTAGCTGATCTCGCCAAACGCTGCTTGAGCGTTCGGCCGAGGCTCGTGTTTGTTAAATGAGTGAAGCACCAATCCAGCACGAGTCCCGGAGCCCAACGCTGACTCCAGCACTTGTGGTGGATCAGGTTCAGCGTGAGGTGAACCTTGGATTGTACGCATATATGAACCGTATATATGCGATGTTTGTATACCGTATAAGCTTTTTTCTTTGTCTTTCTTCTTTGTATTTTTCGCATGTGCTCGCTGTTGACCAGTGTAAGGGCCCCGAGGACCAGTCAAACTGCCCACTGTAGCTTCTTTTTCTTTTTCTCCACTTTTGGGCTTTTATTATCATTATTATAGCTTGCGCTTCGCATAGAAACACTTTGATAGGACAGGAAAACACAAGGAAACCCAGAGCCACTGTAAGGAAACCATGCTACTGCTGTCCTTCACTTCATAATCGGAATTGCCGACATTAATTCCGCCCCCCACCTCTATTTTCTTCTTTTTTTCCCCACTAAACAACTTTGCATTTTTACCGCTATCCTTATTTGACTCGTAGCTAGCCCTTCTAAGACAGACACTCCTCCAAACCAATCCAATCCAAAATTGAAGAAAAAAAGAAAGAATGTTGGAGGAACATCAAGTTCCTCGAGTAATGCCCGTGAAGACGCGGAAGGAGAGCGAAGCGAGCCGGCAAGCCGTCCAGACAAGCCTCTCCAGCAGCCGAAGCCGAGCCAAACAGAGCCCGCCGAAAAGGGAAACGGATCCGTCGTAATTGCGTTCAGAGTGCATCTCAGCGCGACGAGAAAAGTGGTGCTAGGAGTCGGCGGGTTGCTGGTGCGATTTATCACGGCCAGAAGACCGGCTCGGCTTGCTTGCCCGCTCGCAGCGCGGGCAAGCCGAACCCCCAGAACCTCTTCTTAGTGCTCCTCCCTCGGCGCTGCAAGGCCGGAGAACTGGATCCGTCCCAGCGCCGAGCGGTCCGAGGAGAAGTACGAAAGCGAACAACCGGGCAGCCCATTTTGCGCGCAGGACGCTTCTTTTTTCCCCTTCTGCCCGTAAGGAACAATGGGCGGAAGATATTGTGCTTGGTGTGGTTGTTGTGGCTGATGTTGCTTGCTGCTGCCAGGCTTTGGATCTGGGGACCTGGATGGTTCGTGAGTTTCGCCAGTGAGTGTTGTTCTCTGTTAACGAGGCTTTATGATCTCGTAACGGGAGCTCCTCTAATGTGAGATGATCGTCGCCGCGTGTTGGAGAGGGGGGAAGTTATGAACGTGGATAGGTGCGGTTTGATGGCGAGATTGCATCGGTCGGTCCGTTTTGATGGATCGGTGGGTTTTCGGTCGCTCGCTTTCAGATGGGAAGAAGTTTGCGCGGGAACTATAATGTGCTTCAGAAAAAATAATTGTGATACAATACAAAAAAAGTAACATACGGTAAGTCTATAATGGCTATACACATGTACTTGCTATAACCATAACCTCCTCTATCTCACAAAGCCTGACAGTTCGACGACGGAGCCATAGAGTGCCCAGTCGCAGATTTAGAGCGCGAGGATCTGGTAGCACAGAGCGTCAAAAGAGCCATTTCTCGGGGAACCTGGACGTCAGCGCACAGCTTTTGCAGCGGCGAGGACCCAAAACACACTTGTTCGCTCGGGAGAAGTGTGTTTCGGCGTCTCGCCACAGCGGGGCGCCAGTCACGTGGCTCTCCTCTCATCCGTTGTCTGCCGCGCCCACTTTTTCCATTTCGGCGGCCGCTTCTGGTGGCGATCTGCCAAGCTTTGTCAGAATATAGGAGGCTATGGTATAACAATAGATGTTCTATATCGCTCACGCAATTTCTTTCTCGGTCTCTATCTTGGTAGTAAAATGATTTTTTCGCGTGTACGTTTACACAGTTGGAAGTTAGACAGCCTCAACGGGTGTCCGGTGTCTCGGCTGTAGATGAGCAATTTAGCCAGTGCGGTACAACCGCTAGCCTGGGGTCTTTATACGTGCATCACGCGGTAGTGATACACGACCGCACGCTTGCATACGATGCCCATTCCAGGTCGAAACGGGCGAGGGTGGCCTCTTGGTGGCGGTGGTAGGAAGAAAGTTAAGGAAGGATGGCGTCATTAAACGTTAAGTGTCTATATCGTTACGGGCTTTATTTAGTGGGTAATTTTGTAGATCGTTTTCCGATCGTCCCGCAATGTTCTCCGGAACCCGCTAGGAGATTCGGAACTCTGCAGTCGAGGCTCGTTGCGCGCATGCGCAGCTCTCTAATGATGAAGAACGTGACGTCACCGACTATAGATTAGAGTATTCACCTCGATAGTGCACGATAAACGCGAAGTTTACAGGGAAGGGGGCGGGGGACCTTGAATGTTATTTGTAAACAGGTTTGCGGGCGCGGCTTGTAATCTTTGCGACCTCCAGTGAAAAGCTGTTTCTAACCTCCTTCAGAATTTCTGCTTTATTTTGTTGTTGTTTGCTTTTCTGGCCGGTAGGTGCCTCTTGTTTCATTGCTGTCGCAACAAATAAACCGCGCTACCTGTTCTGTCACAGGACCCTGAGAGTGCGCACTCTGCAAAAGGCGGTCACCTGTCTCAGCTGTGACAATGATGTTTTTAGAACATGGAGCGCTGAAAAACATAAATTTTGGCAAGAACATTTTTCCGCTAAATTTAGAGGGGGGATAAACGTCACGCGGCGTCACCGCGATTGAACACCGTGATGTCGTGACGACATGCGACTAGGGTCGTGACGCCGATGACGTGACGACAATTTTCCGCTAAATTCGTCGGAGAAAATAATCTCGTTCACCCCCCGAAAACAACTTGAACGTCTTCTGACCGAAAATTATAAACGATCGCTCCTTAAATACCGAATTCCACGCATCGTTGGACTTGGAGATAAACTGGTCTCCTGATAAGTTTCTTTTAAACTTCTCGAGTATATGAAAGTGACCGGATTTCGCATAAGCCGGCCGGGTATAGTAGACGTTTGCGGCGTGAATCTGCAAAGACATCCCATGTCAGCATTTGAACCTTGCGCATTTCGTCCCATTCTCATTTGGTCCTTCTCGTTTGAACCTTCTCATAAGATCCGAATCGTGTTTTTCGCAACTGGGCCCATTCTCATTTTGCCCGTTATCTGAAAACGTCCCATTCGTATTTTGACCGCGCGCATTTAGTCCCATTCTCATTTGGTCCGCCTTGTTTGAACCTTCTCATAAGATCCAAATTGTATTTCTCGCAACTGGACCCATTCTCATTTCGCCCGTTCGCGCCACGACCGAATGGCACTAGTTTGGCATGCTTCTAACGTTGTTATGCCTTCACGGCTTTGTTGATGAGCCTTACCTTGCTTGGGCCTCCAGCATACCATCAGATATACTGGGTGTATCAAGGAGCGGCCAGGCTCTTTAAATCGACCGCAAAATTCGGTTTCTTAACCTATCGCGTTCCGATTTTGTACAGCGTTGACCACAGGTGGTGCATTTTTATATAAAATTCGCAAAGAGCAAGCTTACCTGAGGAAAAAGTAAAAAAAGAAAAAGACTTAAGTCCTATGAAAACGCAGCGAAGCCACCGGTCCTCAAACCATAGGGCGCCCTATGGTTTGAAGACCGGTGGCTTCGGTGCGTTTCCATAGGAGCTAAGCCTTTTCTTTTTTTTTTACTTTTTTCCTCAGGTAAGTTCGCTCTTTGCGAATATTTTTTATAAAAAATGCACTTGTTGCCAACGCTGTACAAAATCGGAACGCGATAGGTTAAGAAACCGAATTTTGCGGTCGATTTAAAGAGCCTGGCCGCTCCTTGATACACCCAGTATGTTATGTGTAGAGGAACGCACTGAGAATCGTACAATGACGCCTACTTCCCTTCCTCTAAGCAAACGAAAGAAAAAAAAGCGATGAACATTTAATTTGGAAACTTCGTTTGAACAGAAATACCATACATAATAGCAGTGGTTCTCAACCATTGATGTTTCGTGGACCCCTTGTAGAAAGGCGGAGATGATGGAGGACCCCGTTCGGTGTGAGGGGAATAGAAAGGTATAGGCTATCATGATAATGATTTAATAAATGAATATAACTAATTGCTAGTGTGAAGTAGACTTATCTCATTGACATACACACGAGAGTACTCACCCGAAAATTGGAACGTTTCTTCTCAACGTAAAGAAAGACAACTAATATTGCCGTGCTTGACTGATGAGACAGGGCTTCGCGGACCCCTCGAATGCCTTCGCAGACCCCTATTTGAGAACCACTGCATTATAGAAGTGGTGGCATTGTCCCAAGTCGAGAGACCCCAAACAACGTGACATTTCGGAATATGATCTGGCTGCGATAAATAGTTGGTCTGTTTTATTTTCAGCTAGTAGCTTTTCGCGACGATCTCGACGCACTGCTAAAATCCTTAGCAGAGAGAGTATGCCTGTAGCGTGGCACACACACACAAACACGCATAAAATATATCAATTTATTTATTATTTATTACCCCCCAAAAAAACTATTTTGGTATGGAAAGAGTCAAGTGCGACGGGTCAAAGCGAGATATTTGTGAGAATGGCGGTTTGGAAAAAGGGCCAGGTGAGAAGAACGAAACGAGAACGGGCGCGAATGAGAGGTGTTGGAAAGCGAAAGACGAAACGGGAAAGGACCAAATGCGACGGGTAAAAACGAGAAGATCTTTTTGAGAATGGTTGTTATGAGAAGGGCCAAGAGAGAAGGGCGAAACGAGAACGGACTCAAATGAGGAGGGTTGAAATGCGAAGGACGAAACGGGAAAGGACCAAATGCGACAGGTCCAAGAGAGAAGATCTTTTGAGAATGGTTGTTTTGAGAAGGGTCAAGTGAGAAAGGCGAAACGAGAACGGGCTCAAATGATAACCACCCGACGTTTGCAAGTGTGCGGCCTCTGGGCGCAGCCGTCTTGCTGCCGGTGTGGGCAGGCAGATCGTCTCGAGCACTCGAGCGCTGCTGAGACATTCAACGCTTGACTGTATCAGACGATCTAACCACACCGGAACAGGGGCGGATCCAAAACTCCGTCTTTCTTTTTTGTGTTTTTTTTGGGGGGGGGGGGGGGGCGGCGGACCCATCTCTTTTGCAGCACCGGCGGGCCCACCCATGTCAAATTGCCCTCCGAGAAGGGGAGGGGGGGGGGGTCACTTCGTTTGGGCGTGGGCGGCTGCCCCTGTCGCCCCCCCCTCCCTTGGATCCGCCACTGCACCGGAAGCAAGATGGCGGCGCCCATGAGGCCGCACGACTGGCAAACGTCTTACCGCAGCCGACGCGGGCGGGCGATCCGCGAGGGATGGCTACTCGAACGGCGCCGTAAAGTGCTTCGTCACGGTGCGCCTGTCGCCTTTGTGCGTTTTCTATCGCCAACTGAACCAATTGCACGCAATCAATGTGCCGTGATCAGGCGCCTTTTTTTCTGTGATTGATTTATTTATTTGGCGATAGCAAACCCAGAAGGGCCATCTATGTTCCGAACCGCACTCCTATACGCCTCGCAAGTGGGCTCATTTTCGTCTTCTGCGCATGAGAAAGGAAGTAGCGGTGACGTCAGAACGCCGAGCCCTGATTGGCTGATCGCGGTCCCCTATCTGAGCGTCGTCTGCTCCTTTGCAACAACGTCTGCTCGCAACGTCGTCTGCGTCTGTCTTACCTTTCCTGCGACTTTCGGAAGTGCAGGTCTTTACGAGCGAGCTCGACTTCGCCTTTCAGAGAAGGCAGACGAAATAACTCGAGCGGTTCGTTGTTTTTGTCGAACAACTAGCAGACGCGCATCAAGGAGGGAAGTCAAAGTACTCACTGGCGAGGTGTCCCGAGACGCCGAGGTTTGTTTGCTAAGAACCGAGAGTGAGCGTGTTAGTGTCCGCAAGTTCCCTCCCAAATACTTTTTCCCCCTTTCGTGTGCGGCAAGACTCCTCATTCTTTAACGGCGTCGGCGGGTTGGCGCAGTTAACGTCGTCTGCTTTACGTCTGCTAGTCAAAGCGATGGCTCCTTTACCTTTCCTGCGTCTGTCGGATATTCACCGCTTTTTCACCGGCGAGAGTCACCGTTGCCTCGGAAAACAAGGAGATGACAAGAGGAAGAGATTGACCTCTTAATCTAAAATTGAGGTCAGTGATCACAGTATAATACGGGAAGGGTTCACAAGGGTCGCGCGGGCACATTCCATTCAGCACGCCAGCCGGTCGTGGGCAGACGGTCACCGAGTCGGAGTGGCTGCTAGGCCTATCTGCCGAGTTCGCTTGGTCGGTGTCGGTGGAATCGTGGCCGTTGGAGCTTTTCCCGGGTGTTTGTGGATCCAGCGTTCTTGTTCGTCGTGGTCTGGTTCAAGTACTTTTTACTTTTTCTTGCTGCTTGAAGTCGGGACGCGAGAGAAGCGCACGTAGAAAAATAAACGTCCGTTGGTCGTCGCGACCGCGACGCTGTCGGCCATGCTGATTTGATCGTAACAAGTGCGTAGCTTCGGAGCTGTCGTAGGATTTTGTCGTAACCTGCGCAAAACTTACGAAAATTTCGGTTCGTGAATACGAATTTGTTTTTAAGTTTTGTCTTACGCATATTTTTGGCGTAAGATAGTTTCGTGAATCTGGCCTCTCCACTTGCAAAAGTCGCAGGAAAGGTAAGACAGACGCAGACGACGTTGCGAGCAGACGACGTTGCAAAGGAGCAGACGACGCCCAGATAGGGGACCGCGATCAGCCAATCAGGGCTCGGCGTTCTGACGTCACCGCTACCCCTGCGCGAGAAGCAGACGAACTTGCCCTCCGCATGGAGTCCGACCTTTGCAAAAATCGCCTTCTGGAGCGCTGCCATCTTCGCCCGCTGGGTCGTGGACCGCTTTCTGGAGCGTACGCCGCTGTTGTGGAGTGGGAGAGCATCGGACGCTGCGCTTGCTTCCACAGCTCAATGACTTCGGCATTCTTTTGATCCCGGGCGATAGGCGATGAAAAGGTCTTGCATAGTAACCTGCCCTGCGCATACGTCAGTGGGTAATGATATCACGGGAGACCGCGAATAAACAAATCCGCGACTCGATCCTTGGAGCGGCCTTGGATTGTTACCTGGATACTATATATTTGTCGGATATTGGCTTCGTCTTGAGCTACGGCAAAACGAAAACGTAGGAGCGATGGCGGAAAGTAGCTGACCATGTAGCAGACGATCGCTTTTGATCATGGAGGACGCACTCGAAAGGACAATAATATTAACCGCTGCGAAGATTTTTTTTTTCTTTTTTGACAGTGACGACGCGGAGGAGGATTGGAAAGTCATAGGGAGTTTTCTTTCCCTTTTCCTCTCAGTTAGACATCAAACCTTTCAGTTTTCTTTCAGGTGAACATCAAAAGTTTGTTTTTATTAATCAGCGCGATAGCTGTACAGTCTAGTCCAGGCTCGCCTAAACGTATACGTTTCCACGCACCGTGCACCGATTGCGTTTTGCGGAATTTAGAATCGCTTCCCGCGGGCTTGCGGCAGCGCAGAGGTCTTTCTCGGCAGTGATATCTGTCACTTGCGTTCGCTTTGACGCGAATATGACTAGAAAATTGCAGAGAAAACTTCCAAACCGCTCTAGGCATTTTCTTGGAATAGGGAATGGGATAAGATTGTCGACTGATGATATACAAAAAAAAATTCGAAGCTCTTCATTGCTTTACAAGCGTTATCCTCCCATTACGCAAACGTCTGGGAAAAATGACTGCTCCATCGTCTACTGCGTTCGAACATCGTCTGTCTCGAACGTAAGAATGACAGAGTATTTCTACGTTCTCGCCGGAGACGAGGATGCGGAAGGTGTACGGTCTCGATGTGGTGCGCAGTCAATTCGTGCGTTGAAAAACAGCAAATGGCAGTAACCGCATATAAATGGCCGCACCTCATCCTCAGCCATTCCGAAGCGTCTGCCGTCAAAGCCAACAAAGCAAATCGAAGCTGTTGACGGCGCTGATGAGCGCAGAAAACGCGCGACCATGCACATGACGAACAGGTCACGTGACATCTTTACTCGATTTTTATCCGACATTACGTACACCTATCGGAGAAGGGGGCGCGAGTAATTACTCCGAAGTAAACAACCCGCTTCTGGAACGCGAGTACTGACGTCATCAAGTATAAGCGCGAGGAAGTTTTTGAAATGCCACGGTGTACGAAGCCTTTACTCCTGAGTTGGACCGAGCAAATTTTTGAATACAACCAGAAAGACAACCAGTGCCGTGACTATACGGAGAGCAAGTTCGTCTGGTTGTTTTGCAGGGCTTGCCGTGACGTCAGAACGACGCCGAGTTCTGATTGTTCTGACGGGAAGGATAGCGGCTAGACCTCAACGCTGGGTCGCCCTGGAGTCTACCGACTGTCGTTTGCCAGTCAAGCCAATAAAGCTCGGCGTCGTTCTGACGTCACCGCAACCCCTGCGCAAGAAGCAGACGACACTTTGCGCTCCAGTGGCGTACCAACTTGTTCTCGAGTGGGGGGGGGGCCGACCAGCCCCCCCCCCCGGGCCGGGGGTTGAGTGCCCTTGGTATTCCTTGGGCGACCGCCGAGCGACAATGTTCCCCTGCCCAGCGAGCGGCTGTTTCCGGGGGGGGGGGGGGGGGGGGTCGCTGTGCCTTGCCCCCCCCCCCTCTGAGCTGGGGGGCTAGTGTCCCCCCTTCCCCCCCCCCCCCGGTTGGTACGCCCATGCTTGCGCTCCCCGCGCACAGAGGGCGTAGCGCGAGTATGACGTCTTCTACGCTCTCCTCGGGACACCGTTCAGAACGTCGCTGGTCGTGCTCGGTTTGTACGCGTGACGCGATCTGCGTTTTAAAGCGAAAGCGTGGGAAGGAACCCCGACACCCGCGACCGCAGTTCGACCCGGAAAAGCACCATCTGAGACGCGGAGAAGACTCACGGGCATCTAATACGGACGCCATTAACGCGAGAATATGTTCCCGGGCAAAAAGAAGAAATCAGAAGAAACCAGATCCACGCGAAGGAGCGTGGAAGGTATCAGAGACCAAGACCGCCTCAATGTGCGAGTCCGAAACCCGAGATGACCCGTCCTTCGTGTCGCTGAACGATCGTTAACTTTTAACTCCTCGCGCTCAGACGTTGCAGATTGGTTTCGTCGGCTGGGTTTGCTTGCTCCCATGCCGCCGCGTCGTTTCGCGCCCCCCCCAACAAGTTAGTCCTGGGATTGTCCTAATGACGTTGAGTTAAAGTTCTTTCTCCCCCCCTCCCACCTCCCTCCTCTCTTTCTCTTTCTTAAGAGAAAGTTGGTGACGTTTTATTGGATTCGTCCTGCAACCCCATTGCTACGCAATGAAAGCTTGAAGTCGCAGCAGCACTGCTCATACGTCCATCCATAAAAAAAAAAACACAAAATCACGGTGTTTGTCAGCGGGCATGATGACAGAAGGATGTGCGGACACGCCTGTTTCATGTTGAAGCATGTTTTGTTTCATGAATGCTTCGAACTTATCTGCGGAGAGTTTTTGTACGCACTCAATGTGTACAGGACCCGTCCTACAAGGGGAGGAAAGGCAGCTCAGGCAGGGTCCGCCAGACCGTCCTTTGTCTGATGTCTGAGACCTCTGCAGAAAGAGCTCCCCGGCCGCCGCCATTTCGCCGACTCTGCTGCCCGACCCTATCAGCCAGAAATTTCTGTCACCCGCCTGAGCTGTGGAAGCCTGGTCAGCGCGACTCCCCACCTGCATTGTGCATTCGGAGTTCGCCGGCTTTCCTTGAAATGTTTACTTTATTTGCCTGTTTAGGATGCTTACCCGTTTGTGTGTTATCTTCCGCTGTGAGAACCAGGGAATAGTCAGGGCTCGTAGCCTGCTCGGCCTTCGCAGGAAACAAACGAAGAGAGCGAACGTCAACCAGCCGCGACGCGGGCCGTTTGACGTTCTTCGAGGATTGTCTCCATTTGAGATAATCTCCCAAACGCCCTTCCGGCTATGTTTTCCGGTCTTCACGAGATATAGCTGACGGAGGTCAGAACACGTTCCGATTTCCACGTTTACTTTGCTGCTGTGCAAAAAAGGGCAGCTCTCTTCAAAACGTTCCCTAAAACAAGCCGGATTCCGTCCGATCGTCGTGAAGTGACATGTCGTCGACACTGTATATTGGATATGCTGAGTTATTTGATACCTTTTTCTCAAATCCTGTTGGGATAACGCGGCACCGTGGGGTACGTGCACCATAGAAAATATCGAAAGGGTGCAGGCGAGCTGGTGAGATGTTAACCACGTTGAATTAACCTGAGACTGGGAGTAGAAGAAGCATCAAAACGTAGAAGGGACAGAAAATAGACAGGACGCGACCTCTCAAACTCAGCTAACTCGTTTATTTAGTCCCACCTCCTTATATAGTCTCCAATCTCAAGGTCATCTTAGAGTTTGAGACCGATCTTGATAGAACCGTCTCGGGGTTTAACTTTCGGGGTTCATCGGCATTGACCGAAAACGCTGAAACCCTAGCCATAAGTGATGCGGCACTGTTGGATTTGAACTTCCCAGCTTACGGCGGAACGTGGTCGAACGGGACAACAAGCAAAGGTATTGGTGTTTGTCGCTAGCATAGCTATACTCAACACTAGCAAATTCACCGTAATATATAGTTTTTTTTTTCGCCCTATGCGTCGTCCACAGTATATGCGTGCGTGTTTGTATACGAGTCGCTCCACCGGATCGCGCGGCGTCAACTGCAGTTGGACTCGGAATGAGACGAAGCCGCCCTCGCGTCCGTGGAACGAGCTGTGATTATGAAAATGGGATCAAGGTCAGAGCTTCGTTGCCGCCATACGCTCGAACCGCGCTTGCTACAGCGCTCGCTTTTCGTTGGACAACTCTATCCGGCAACACGGGGAAGTCGTGTTGCCGGCGACCCTGTCACATCAAGGCAACAACAACAGTCGGGCAACATGTTGCTGCCGCCCGGCAACAGTGTTGCCCGATTTGTTGTCCGACAACCCTGTCACACCGCGCTGACGGCGAGGACAACACGGGGAACACTCCGCCATCTTGATTGTTTACCTTCGTTCGTGTCCGGCGCGGCGTCGCTGGAAATGTGACTCTGCAAAGTGCTAGTGCGTTCGAAGGGCCGGAAATTACTACAATACGAAATCATCCAGTGATTGTGATTAGAAAACTTGACACGGGGAGTATTTTCCGCTCTTTATTTTATCGCAATGTGCTTCATTCGCTGACAAGGCAGATAGCCCTAACCGAGGAAAGTGACATCGCTGATATATGTTCGGGATTTACGCCACCGTATGAAGTGTTTCTGCCCGGTTCTTTCTTTCGTGCAATTCCTATTTCTTCTGTAAAATTGAGTTAACACCAGCAGTACCCCAAAGCGTCTTTTGTAGCGTGATGTTGAACTGAACAGACGGCTTTGACTGAACTGACAGTGCTTCAAAACAGCGACACTGACACGATCGGCCTTGATAACAATCGGTGGAATAAATATTTTTCAACGCTGTTCATTTGCCTACCGCCTGCTATGTCATCGCTTCATCCGCCAAAACGTCCTGGGTATTTTTAAAACAAATCAGGTGCCTGGTAGCGGCTGGTTCCAAGTTCCAAGCATCAACAATCATGATCAGAGTGGTCGTTTTAATGCTTCGATATTTTATTCTTTGGTTTTCTGGATTATTTTTATTATACTTTATCAGCGGGTGAGTAGGCATGCTATTTTATTTAATTATCAGTAATGTCAGCTGGTCTCTCGGCAGTTTTAATTTCAAAACCAGTGAACGTTCACGACCGTAGCTGTGAACATTTCGAAAATCGCTTTCCGTAAGCAAAAACATTAATAAAAAAATTTTAGCTGCACGCCAGCCCTAATTATTGTTAAATAACGTTTTCCAAGCCTTTATTTGAGTAAGACGTTATTGATAGGGGACTAACTCTACCATCGAAGCTATCTATGTTGTCGTGTTGCCGGCCCGAAATTCGCTCAGCCAGCGATCAGGGCAACACACGTTGTCCAACACGAGTTGCTGCTGTTTTTGTTGCCGAAAGCTGTCATACCGAGGCAACATTTTAGTTGTCGTTCGTGTTGTCGTGCTGTTGCCGCGATGTGACAGGTTTGTCGGACAACACGGGGAGCGAGCAACAAGTTGCCCGACTGTTGGACGACGTGTTGTGTTGCTGTTGCCGTCGTGTTGCCTCAGTGTGACAGGGCCTTT
>JAZHYW010049755.1:0-15270 GCA_037355805.1 Ixodes ricinus | reverse complement strand
AAAAAAATCAGCAGAACCCATCCTTTGGGAATGATTATCTACGTTAATGCGAATAGCATCAAACGGTGCGGAGTTATGCGCGTTCGTCAGGTGGCCGGCACACTCTAGATACGCCAGCCCACTCTTGAGGCGATTCTAAATTTGTTGACACTTTCACAGCCCTGCGCACGATCTCCGCAGCCCAGCACGTGCGTTTGTGTCACTTAGGAAGGCGAGCAAAGCACGCGCCATACGCACAAACACTCAAAATGGTACCGACCAGACTTTCTGGCGTCTCAGCTAGTCTCAACCAACGGTACTCTAAACGGTTGTTTATATCTTTACCATAGGACGCGCTTACAGCGCTGTCACAGCTACCGGTGCGCGCGCGTTCCATGCACGAGGGCTCATTCCGCTCTCGTGAGGCTGAGCTAGACGGCTCTCCCGAGCGCGGGAGAGGGTGAGCTAGCGGGAGAGGGTGAGCGCGGGAGAGGTGAGCTAGCCCTCGTGCATGGAACGCGCGCACCGGTAGCTGTGACAGCGCTGCAAGCGCGTCCTATGGTAAAGATATAAACAAATGTTTAGAGTGCGGTGAATGACTGCCTTCATAGCTGATTCTGCTTCCGGTGTTCGCACTGTACGGTCGCATAATCATGCTCTCCTCAGGAGCGGCGAAAACGGCCCCGGGCGGCCGCGGTTCTTTTGTTGTCGAGGACGCGTCCTCGTCCAACGAGTACAAGGTGGTCCTTCCACCTATGCCTACAGGATCTACGTGTTTAAACTCTGTGCTCCTGCACTGCGACCTAAAGGGTCGCCCGTACCGGATTGAGGACTTCCGAGAGGAACTCAAACGTATTGCCGTCTTGAACGACATCGTAGCGCTCGGCGCTTTTCAGATGAACCATGTGTGGCTAGCGACGCTTCGTACTTCGGAGGCCAAGGAACGCCTGGTGAGCAGCAAGGAGCTCGTCGTGAAGAACCTGCGCTGCGTCATCATCGACCCGAGCACAACCGAGGTACGTGTGCGTTTGCACTGGGTTCCTTATCACGTTCACGACGACGCCGTCCGCAGACTTTTAGAACCGTACGGCAAGGTGATTGAAGTCGGCCGGGAGATGTGGCGAGTCGAGGGGTTCCAAGGAATCGAATCAACGACGCGTTTTGTTCGCATGACGCTGAAGAGTGGCCTCACCCCTGACGACATGCCTCACCAGCTGCGGCTTCACGGCGCGAACACCCTCATTATCATACCAGGCAGAGTGCCCGTATGCCTGAGATGCAAGCGTGCCGGGCATATCAGACGGGAGTGTCGTGTGCCGAAGTGCTCACAGTGTTTCCGCTTCGGCCACGATAAAGAAGAATGTATGAAGACGTACGCTGGCGTCACCGAGGTACAGGGGCTGGAGGAGCATACGGCGTTCACGATGGACACTGAAGAGGCCGAGAAAGCTGCGCGTGGTTCGGGGTTCGACGCCCTACCGTCTACAGAGCAACAAGGGAAGCCTGCCGGGGATGACGGTTCCGGGGAAGGCGCCGTGGAGACAAAACAGGACACGTCAGCCCCTCACGTTCCGGAGCCTGTTTCCGGTCCCCCGGCTTCAGCCCCGACATCGCCTGAGGGCTCCGAGACCCCCACGGCCCGTCCTTCAACGACCGAAACGACTTCCGAGCGCCACGACGACATGGACGAAACCACCGACTCTACCAAGCGCGGCCTCGAGGATACGCCCCCGAAGGCTGACACGACGCTCACCCCTAACCCTTGGTGGGGGTTCGAGAAGAACAAGCGGGGCCGTTTCAAGGCGGTGCTGAACGCACCCCCGGAGGACCGGCGACGCCGCGACTCCGAGTAAGGCGGCAACGCCTGGTTTCCAGAACTGGTGGAAGAGCGACAAGGCAAGCGCTGCATCATAGCCTTCATGATTTGTACGCTCAATTCGGCCATTTCGGTTGCAACGCTAAACGTTCGAGGTTTTAACTCGCGCAAGAAGCAATACCAGGTGCAGCGCCTGTTGCAGACACAGAAACCCGATTTCTTAGCGTTGCAGGAAACCGAGATGGCCGAGGAGGAGCAGGTGTTTAGCGCAGTACAGCCTTATTTACACTCGTATGAGGTTTGTGTCACTCCCGCTGTCGGGGTCTCGGGCGGTTGTTTTTTGTTTTTGAAGAAGTCGTTGCCCTTGTCGGAGTTGGCGGTTACAACCGACACGGAGGGACGGTTTATTATGTGCGATTTTGTTTTTTCGACAGTCCCCTGGCGGCTTATCTGCGTATATGCCCCCAGTACAGTGAGAGAGCGTGTTTCCTTTTTTTCTGGCTTGGGCCGATTTGTAGACTGCGATAGAACAGTCATGCTGTGTGGCGATTTTAACTGTGTTGTTCGAGCGATTGATAGAACGCCTATCAGGCAACGCACCGGGAGTGGCTTGGCATGTGTAAAGTGCTTCGTGAAATGCGCGCTTTTTAATATGCCCTGTAAAAGTCTTGCAGTGCAATTTTGATGTTATGTGACTTGTGATACTCACCTTTGCAATAAAGAAAAAAAAAAAACTGCCTTCATAGCTCTGTGGTTAGCGCGTCTGCCTGCTGATCAAAGGGTCAACGGTTCGAATCCCAGCCGGCGCCGGTCTTTTTTATTTATTTATCGACCCGCGGCGTAAGAGGTTAGATAGCCAGATAGATAGATAGATAGATAGATAGATAGATACATAGACGAAAAGTGCGTGAAGTATCCAAAGAATGCTATTCGCATTAAAAAAAGAATCGGAAAGATAACACAAGCATTAACCTAGTCAGGAATCGCGAGGTAAGCGTACGCCCCATATTTTGGGATGTAACCGCGGAGTGTAAGGTCGAAGTCTGTCTCCGCCGAAGTAAGGTCGCCGCGAACCCGCTCTCTCCCGCACGTCGCGACCGCGGTTGTGCAATGTTTTAGACAAAGCCAACAGGTAAATAAAGCTTTTCTGGAACGCCCTACACAGACGTTAGTAGAGCGTCCCAAACCCCTATTGATAGCACGCCGTGCACGGACGCACGCATGTACGCAAAAAACAAGAAAGTTGCGCAAGAGCTTGTGATTGACAAGGCGCCCGACTTGGCCCGACGCCAAAGTATTTGCCACGCGATCGCCGGCTTTTCCGCTTTCCCAGCATCGCTCTTCGTCGCTTCTTTGGTCCGCTCGCTCGCTCGCTCGTTGCGCCTGGTTGGTTTTTCTATTTTCTTGCGGAATTTTCTTTCTTTTCTTCTCTTTTTTTTACTAACTAGGAGAACATAGTGGTGACGTGTTTTCACGGAACAAACGTTCGTGCTCTATGCAGATCGGTGGCGTTCCTAGCGCGTATGCAAGCAACGGACTTCGCGGTAGTAAAACATTCTTTCGTGAGCATTTTTTCTATAAAACAATAAAACTAAATCGAGTTTTGAGTTTAATGTATCTGTTGCGTAGCAGCGCTAGATACGGAGAGAAAACTGGGCGGCTTTCTCCGCTTTTATTAACTTTTTGTGCTCACCCACCGAGACATGGCCCACCCCACTTTTTCTATGAATTTCAGGCGGCAGGGGGTGGGCGATGACTCGGGATATTACGGTTAGTGTGCCGAAATAAAATATTTGGCTAGAATCTTATCTAAAAATTGTGATTGGATGGCATTTGTTAAGCTCGTTGCCTCCACTAGGGGAACATTCGTGAGTAGTGGTTGGTCACGAGAGCCGTCAATCAATGCGCCCAAGGTCATTAAAAGAATTTTGGCCAATATGGCCCTAATTTTCGCCCCATTTTTACCAATGACCAAACTCTCCACATATACGACAAATTTTTTTATGCGCCGTGCGTCATTTTTTGTAGAGCACCGTAACTACAGGGTGCCTTAAATGGCGGCCAGGCTCTTTAAATGGACTGCAAAAACAAATTTCTTAAACTATCGCGCCACGATTTTGTGCAGCGTTGCCCACAGGTGGTGCATTTTTTCTATAAAATTTGCAAAGAGAACTTACTTGAGGAAAAAGTAAAAAAAAGAAAAAGGCTTAACTCTTATGGAGAGAAACACAGGCGAAGCCACCGGTCTTCAAACAATAGTGCGCTGTTTGGCATGGGAGACGAGATGGCGCAAGTGGTCGCGACGCCAACTGTTGCAAACGAAAAAGGGCTCTGGGTATGACCATCTCGTTGAGGGTGGAAAGAGTGTATGACCATTCTGTGACGTCATGGACTTTGTGCGCAGAATTTAAACTAAATCTCGTGCCGTCAACACTGCTGCAAAAAAAAAATTTTTTTGGCACAAAATTATTTTTTGACACGCGTGTCCCAACTAGATTGTCTAAGAGAATTTTTTTCTTTTCAGTGGTCCTTTAAGAGTGGAACACACTAGCTAAATATAAATCTCCGATTGCTTGCAAGCGGGCTAAAATTCTTTGAATTTTTAGGGGCGAAGCTCCTTAGGGTCTAGCCTTGTCCGTTTGTCCGTCCGTGCTCACATAAGAAGAAAAAACGTTTGCGCAGTCGACAGCATTCGAACCTGTGCGGGGAGACCCCAATGGCTTTCTAGTCCATCGCCTTAACCACTCGGCCACGACTGCGGGACGAGTAGGGGACTCTGAGATGTGGTAGTAACTCAAGTGCTGGGGTTTCTGTCATGGATGAAACGTTGCATGTAGCCGCTCAACGTCTATGCCTATACAGGAGAGGGCGCTGCGGTCAAATGCGTATATAATCGTGTTAAACTTTGCATGCATTGGCTCAACGTTTATAGACAAGAGGGCGCTGCGGTCAAATGCGTATATAACCACGTTCCATACCACACATTCTCTTTCTGACATGGACCGTTGACTTAAAGTTGCAATTGTGCAATGACTGCAAATTGTGTAATGACTTTTTTACTAATTTTTAATTTTGCACCAAACCTGAGCGCACTGAACGTAGTAACTTAATGACACTTTTCTTTTCGAATTTCGCTTTATTTTAAAAGTTATAGGCAAATTAAGATTACAAAAACAAGCAAAAAATAACCTCCTTCATGACGTCCTTGGTTGCTTGAGTGGCCGTGAACTAGACGAGGGGTAGTGAGCTGAGCGGGCGCTCACGGCTGCGGTACTCCATGTCGACGGCGCGAGAGGGCGCCACTAAAGCGTCGTTCTGGATAGGCTGTATGTAGCGGGCAGCTAGAGCGGCTCTCATTGCATTTGCTGCGCGATTAAACACAAATTCGGCATGACACTTCATTGGCCACAAACGACAGCAAACACGGGGTAAAGATCAGTTCAGAATGGGAGCCACTTCGCGCTCCCATACCGCGAAACGGCCAAGCCGCCAGACAAAGCTGCTCACCGAAGGCCTTGGGAACGCTCAGAGCCGGTCGGGTCCTTCGGTTCCTACGGCCGCAGCGCCGCCGCGTACATCCGGGACCTTTCCGTGTCGGCGCCTGATCCCACTACTCCTTTCTAGTATGCGCCGCCTTTTCCACCGCTTGGTGGCGGGTATGTCGACGGATCATTTCTTGTTTCCGTACTTTATAAACTGCATTTGTTTCTTTTCTGATCTAAAATACTGAACAAAAACTACTTTTATAAATAATTGAAACGGTTCGCGCCACTTATATTTTGTATTTCGACTAAAAAGAAGCTTTTAGCGGCTCTAACCAGTAGTTAGCCCAGGACCTAAGACGTCACATTACGCGCGCTTTCGGTACCGCGGGTCGCCCCCGTCGGTGGAGGAGGTTTCTGCGTCGTCCGGTTAAAATATGACGCACTGATATTTAGTTACTCTCTCCGTGCCCGCTGGCTGCCCGAACCCCAAGAGACGTGGAAACCGCAAAAAAGCTAGACGCTTAATTATGATTGCAGGGCCCCTTTAAGCGGTGGAGATGCGTTCCCACGACTTCTAGCGGATCCAAACTGATCCGCTAGAAGAACCACTGGCTCTGCATTTCACCGAGCATAAAGCAGTAATAATGAAGTCGAAACACAACCCGGAACTCAGCACTAC
Source organism: Ixodes ricinus (assembly GCA_037355805.1). NCBI lineage: Eukaryota > Metazoa > Arthropoda > Arachnida > Ixodida > Ixodidae > Ixodes > Ixodes ricinus. The sequence goes on along the minus strand of JAZHYW010049755.1, from coordinate 9,311 downwards.
CTATGAGCAATAAAAAAAAATCAGCACCATCAGCACTACCTATGAACAGTAAAATCAGTATCATCAGCACCACCAGAGCTTCGCCCCAATCAACATCATTCACCATGTGGAGATGCGGTCATTTTTCTTTGAGGGGCAACTCCGCTCAATTCTAAAGATTTCGAGACAATAAGTGATTTCACATTAAACAGCACTAGTAAAAGACACTACGTCATTTGCTTTGCAAAAAATGGGATATATATTGTTAAATCTAATTTTAAACACTAGCAAAAGTCGAAACTGAAACTTGGGCTCTGTCCGGCAACATTGGCCCCGGGCCACCAAGAACATGGCTATCACGTGGCACAAGACGTCACATGATCCTCTACGCAACGACTGGCGGGATTGGGGCATTCGACGATGTCTGCACAACTGTGGCATAAGTCTACAGACATAGTGTCCGTTGTGTGAACGAAACTCCGAGAGACAATAATCACAAACGGTGAGACAATGATGGCGGTTGTGACGCGGGAGAACAATGGTAACGGCGGGACCACGGCGAGACTGCTCCCAAGAAGCGCGCTGCGGAGGCACGTTACGTCAATCACATGGACAATGCTGAGCTCGAAGAGGAAATGTTGCCGACGTCGCTCGTTACGCTTGCCCGGAGGAGTAAAAACAAGCAAAAAAGGCAATGGTGATGACGTTTAGTGCAATATTGGCTACGCCCACACCGTAGCCTTGATCGCGCTGTTGGTTGTGCCTCAATTCGCCCACTCGAGTCAGCCGATTTTGGCATCTTGGCAAGTTGCAAAGTTTGTAAAACCGTTTAAGAAACATTTAGACAGAGCTAGGTCGTAATATCCGACGTGTGGTCTTCCTAAGTGATAATGAAGAGGACTGCATTGGTTTTTCAAAAACAAAAATTAAGCGGAGTTGCTTTTCAAAATTCACGTTCTCGTCTCAAACAGCAAGGAGCTTCCCCACCCTGTAAATTATCAGACACGTGTTCCTTTCATTTCTCTGTCCCACTGACGCCGGCTTTTCTGCGACACGAGCTCCTTAAAGCTGTAGCTTTAAAATTGCTAAAAGGTAAAGTCATTACCTACTCAATTACCTTTTCATCACTTGAGGCAGCAAGTACCAAAAGATGCCAAACATGCATGTAAGCTCGTGCGCACGATTACCGGTTTTTCGTTTCCTTGAATTTTGGGACTGACAAAGGTTCTTAAAGCATAATCAGAGTAGCCCAAACAAAGCGCCTGGCCGAGATTTCGCCACAATTACTGTTTATCTGGGTGGGAACGTTCACTAGCGGCCTTAGGGGTATGCGACCTGGTCGGTTTTCGGAATGTGGTTTTCGGCTGACAAAACACTCGTGTTCGGCCACTACTCGTATGTTTAGCAACATTATGTCGTACCTAGCAGATAGTAGGTAGTGGCGTATAAAAAATTCTGAGGACACGTAAGCACTTCTTACGAGTTGTAAATGCGAAAGCATTCTTGGCGCCGTTAGGCAGTGCGGCGGTGCGCCGCTGGGTGAGGCAGCGGCAGGAGTACAAAGCTCAGTGCGGCACATGCTGAAATCATGTGCCCTCTCATCATCATCATCGCCCTAGCTGCAGATACCGGTCGACGACATTAGACCTCGAAGCATAACGTTAGGCCTAACGTCACGCCAGCGCATACCCGTGTCCTCGCCCCTCCCACTGCGCCGCCAGCAGTTCGGCTGGCCCCTTAGCAACAATGACGTCACTGCTATGGAGCCACATGACGCGTCGCAGCTCATGGAAATTTAGGTGCCGTTTTGCTGCTACAGACAATGCCGGCTTCGCTTCACGAGATAGTTAATGCTTTTGCATTAAAAGGGAGGGGGGCACCATAATTGAAGTTCACTCAAGGCACTTGATGGTGTAAGGCTGACCCTGGGCACATTGCTAGAAGTTCTAACATGTTGCAAAATACCTGACCATGCGTTCACACTGGTTGAGGCAATCACACATGTCCCAGGACCCCTCATTGGCTGTTTAAAGTGCTGAAAATCTACAGAGCAGAAATCTGGTACGAGTTGAAGTAACATCAGTGGTGCCAATCAATACAAAATTTTTCAGCTGAGGGGTAAATTTGAAACTTTATTAAATTAGTGCCTGACAGGACAGTTTCACAAAAATACTATAAGTACACATGCACACACATGCACATACACACTTGTGAGGGCTTGGGGAAGAGATATTACGTCCTATAAAATGTTTCTCGCGACCTTTTCTCTTATGGAGCGGGATCGTGTAAGTACTGTGGTATACAAACACTGTCTGCCGTAGGGTAGAACCAACACGATTGCAACACTAATGGCTGTGTGTGGTTCACTGTGGGCCTGCGTGGTAGACTGGGTGTTACAGCTAGCACAGGTATCACAAGAGTTTTAAGAAACATTGGTGGTGCAGTCACATGCATTGAAAGGTCATGTTCTGTGTTTGTGACAATCCTTTGCGAGATGTTGTCACTTCCATATTATGCACGCTATCGAGATGAGGTTAAGATTTACAGCAGCAAATACTCTTTACACACAAACAAACAGGAAACTTGCCATAAAATCACAAATGCTACATAAAACTGGTTGGAGAGCAACATACACAACCAAATCTACCGGTCTGGTCGCAAAGAAAGCAACAAAAAAGTTACGTATATATACTTGGTAGTCAATTCAAAAGTGGCGTCTCGAAAATCCAAGACAGAAACACGTTTGTTCGGTTTGGAAGCATGACATCGCTAAAAATCATTGGCACAAATGCAGCGAAAGAAATCTCGACTATGCCACGACTAAGGCGCTCGGTTCGACGTCAAATGCTAGGTTGAACGGCCCAGGAAAAAAGGTTTCCGACGTGGGCAACACTATCGTAAAAGTGTATATGTGGTATCCAAAGGCCTGTTGGTCTACTCCTCTAAGCTATGTGCCACACTGAAGAGACCAGTGTAGCGAGACCCCATGCTATGGCGTGGCCATGTTACGCAAAATAGACACCCCTGTGGACTTATCTCTAAGGCTCCGATCACAGTTTGGGCATGACCCTGCAAGTGCCGGTTGTTGGGTGCGAATCTCGGCACAAAATCTCTAGGCAGACGTACAAGCTATTCTGGTCTATTCCAAGGAGAGATATGGTCAACGCTCTTCGGCTAATGGAAATTGCTAGTGTAGCTCCTCCAAAGGTAATATCGTACGAGCCTCGTCGAATGAAGGTTCTTAAATAAAACTGTCGAGCAGTGTGTTCAATGCAGCAAGATGAAACTTCGTGCAGAAGTGTTGTTACAGTCATCGGCTTGCAACAAGCAGCATTCTGTAAACCAAGTTGCGTGCGTCTTTTAATTAACGACGCATAAGTGGCGGAATAACTTTCCCTTTAGTATGTTTCACAAAAAATACAATCTCTACTGAACGTGTACAGATATCTCGACGTGAAATTATTTCAGCTTACTGCACGGGGCGTGTCCTTCGTGCCCACCCTCAAAGCTTCATGAAGGCCTACAGTCTCGGTAATGTAAATACGCCTTCAGCAACTAGGATATGAATTCAGATCTGCGCTACAGGTTCAAAGGAAGCTGGCTTCCACTGGCATGCAGTAGTTAACCTGTATATTATTACTGTGTACCTTGCAGTTAATCCGCCACCTGCTATCAAAACTCTAGCAGCAGCGCCAAGACCCTTGAGCATCCACGAGGGCCGTATGCTGCAACGGCGTCGAGCCTAGTCACTATTTCTGCACGCTACCGATTTCCTAGAAAATCGCATCACAGACTTACAGTGTCTAGTCTAAGCAAGAGGTTCCTTGCATCATTTACCGCAAATACCAGGGGTGGCCAGAGTGACATGGGGTTAGAGCCGCACACAAAACTACAAAAGTTCAGAGAACTGCAGGAAGAAGAAATAAAGGGGGTGGGGGGGGCTATTTTTAACAGAACAATATGGAGGGAACAGATCCTTTCCAAACGGGACAGTTATAATTGTCGACTACAATAAATGACACCAGGCAGCAGGATGTTTCTTCAACCGCTAAGCAGAAATGAATGCATGGTTCAGCTAGCCAGCCACTGCCCCTGACGCCAGTTATGTGCAGACGGTTCAAAATTCTGCTTAGAACAATAAAAGAAGCGGTCACTGGACAGATCCATGTGTCAAAAAGCAGTCCAGCTGTATGTACATAGTGTACTACAAGGCTGCCAAGACCGAGTTTCTTTTTATATTCTAGAACTCTCTTTGTCTTGGGGACACAGGAGGCGAAGGGAGGCACGCTTACCAGAAAGCCGCAAGCCGCACTTGAATCTGCGAAGAGCCGCATGCGGTTTGCGAGCCGCAGTTCGGCCACCCCTGGTATATACCATGTATAAGAAAAGGTGCTTCTATGGCACCATCCAAAAGTTTGTATTTACTTTACGGATCAACCGAGGTTGAGCTCGTGGCTCCCCTCCCAATGTGAGCCATTACAATTCGAGCGAAAACCTCACAAAAACACTTGCGTCGTCCATGCACACTCTTCGTAACGTGTTGAGCTCTAACTTGCGATCCAGTACACGCCAGTGCACATAGCTAGTAGTATTAGCCACCTAAGGGTAAACCAAAAAGTGTACCAACTCTTTGAGCATAGAGGTAATGTACATTTTAGTTTGCACGACATGCAGTGGGAATTACTGTACAAATGTGAAATGCTACCTTTTCCGACAAGAATCCACGAACCGACGGTAATTTGACATCAATGGTAGTGTCTACTGCGGAAGGTTAAAATGTGATGTCAACTTTGCTGTATATGCGCAGAACGTGCGCGAAAAAACTCGAGGATGTCTTCCAACTGTTGAGACAATAATGTCTAATGTGCAAAACTCTGACCACTTGACAAGGTCTGCTTCTTCAAGAAAACAGACTCGCACACCGCGCACATTGGAACACCTTTGAGAGACTGGCACACGGCCGTGCGCCGTCGTCAACGATCTGTTCGCACGTCTTCCGACTTTTTATGTCGAGGCTCAATCGCGTCATGAGATGCTCTCCTCACTGATATGTCCTCCCTGGGTTGGGCGGTTCCAATTACACTTGCTTCGGGGAATGCTGACTTCCAAGTGCCTTCGGAGTGCCCTTTCCACGGGGCAGAGCCGCACTGCGCACGGTACATGCGACGCCAGGCTTTTGGAGGCCCTCGAGAAAAGTCGATCGAAGACAGGAAAGGCCGTCTTTCCCGAGAACTCGGAACTTGCAGCAGGCGTCTTGGACGCACAAGATGACTCGCAACCTCAAAATGTAACCCTGAAAATAAAAAAATAAATAAAAATAGGGACATAAAGCAGCAGTTGAGGATGAGTGACGACACTGTACAATAGAGATCTAGTATTTTGTAACATGAGAAGCTAACCAATACCTCTTCGGAGGTTGTCTGTCAACACACTATGAAAACATGCATCGACCATACCTGGTGGTGCTTTAGGTGTAAAATGGAGAATTCAAATGTTTTAAACTGCTTCACTGCCACTTAGTACAGGGTAGGCTGAACGGCGCGTTAACCCTTCGAAGGGACAGCATATTTCGGCTTCCCAACAGATTGCGATGTAACTCAGCGAGGAGGTCAGGGTTCTCCCCACAGTGGGCGGCAGTGGTCTTGCCGCCTACCAGTCTGGCTGGCTGCCCATCTCTACCATACCAGCCCACCTCTACATCTAACATTTGCTGGACAAAGACGACGCCGATTTTAAAAATGCATGACGCCATAGGTTGTTGCGTTTGGCAGATTTATGTGGCACTACAGAAAACAACACAATACCCTGCTGCGATGTAAAGAAAGCGCCAAGAACACCAAAAGTTGCAGTGATCCTCCTCCTCTTCCTCCCAACACCCTGATAATTGTCAGACTCCCTATCCCTAGCACAAAAGCATTGTTTTACAAGGTCCGTGGTCTTCCGTGCCGCTTTATTGTATTACTGCTGCAAGTACCAGGAGGGGCTCTGTTAAAAAAACACAGATTTATAAGGACCCAACCCCGTGCGTCGACGCAAGAAGATGCGGGCCCAGCTCCGCTCACCCTGCTCAGTAGAGGTAGATCTTCTTGGCGATGGCCTTGCGGCACATGTGGCAGGTGCGCAGGGTCTGGGCGCACAGGGCGCACGCCCCGTGGCCGCACAGGAAGGCCACGTTGCGGCGCCGCTCCATGCAGATGGAGCAGCCCTGCGACTCCTCCATCTCCTGCACCTTGGATTCCAGGTAGCGCAGGCGCTCCAGGCTCGCCTGCCGGGCCCGCGACATCAGGGGCTTGCCCGCTGTGACCGAGAGAAAACGTTCATTGGAGAAAAAAAAGCTGAAGCTGCATTTCGATCTGTCGATGCAACCGCCAAACACGGCGAACGCTAACTCCAGTCTTGGCACTTTGGGCACGCGACCCCGTAGCTAGAGTCGCCACTTCCTTCTTTTTATCTCGTTTTCGAAGCTTCTGCAGCGCGAGGTATTCTCGAAGCATCTCAAAATCTTCACTCCTGCCTCTTCTATTATTATTATTATTTTTTTTTTTTTACAGTTGCATTGTATGGTTGGCATAGCTCATGGCACGGGTGTTTGGCAGCTGGACAACTCTCTTCAACCATGGCATGCTTCACCTTTCGAGGCTGAGGTCTGTACTGCGCGGCCAGTCGTAGACTGTTGCAAGAAGCTGGAAACCTGGCTGTGGCGCAGTCGGTCGTAGTCAAAAGCAAGTGTGTGAACTGGCTTTAAAGGGCACTGACACCCCAAAGGTCGTATTTGTTTTAGATGCGGAGCATCTCTTGCTCGGGTCTATGTCCCGCGGCGTCGTAGTCCGCACCCACACTGCGCACGCGCAACTCTCCTCCTTCCTCTCTCCAACAGCTGTGCGTTACTCTCTCCGCTCTCTCTCTCTACCAGCTGCGTGCACTGCGCATGCGTTCGATTGTACTCACACCGCGCGCGCACGCGCAGCTCTCCTCCTCTAGTCTCCTCTCCTTCAAGTGTGAAAAAAAATAAACGGCGAGCGGCGAGCGTTCCAAGTTTCTCTGCCGCGAGCCACGACGAAGGCTCGCGTAGGGGGTAACGCTAGGGCAGTCGGTGGCGCCATCTCTCGACATCAGCACGCAACTGACTCTTTCCTCGGAACCAACACGATGCTCCGCATCACCCCATGGTTCCCCTCGGGAAGATGACGTTTTTTCTTTTTGTTGTCAAAAACGATGCAAGTTGTAGTCAAAGACATGCAAAAAAATACCAGAACACGAAAAACATTTTCCCACATGCCGCGCTTCGTTTTATTTTTGGCGCTTTTCTCTCCTGCTCCTATCCTCCTCGCTTCTTTTTATTCGTGACGTAATTGATTATGAAATTTAGAAGGTTTGTAAGCAACATTTCTATAATACTTAATAACGGCATTTGCAAAACATGTTTTTAGCGCCTGGAGTGATGTCGACTCCTGGCTTGTTATCCTCCCTCGGAAAACATGGCGGCGCTCAATGCATGTAGCACTGAGGATGATTGGTGAGTCGGGAAATCGGACGAGGTTCTCTTTTTAGGCGCCCAACGACCTCTCAGACTTTGGCAAGGAAATCGTCAAACGGTCAAAACAACTGGGTTTGGTGTCTGTGTACCCTAGTTTGGGTTGTGACTCCGCTGCGGCAGCCTTTCACCCAGAACCGGTGCCACGTGGCCCCTCACATCGCTCACAAAAGTCCACTGTGCGTTCTCTTCGACCTCACACCGTTTCAAAGAATTTGAGATCGCTGAGAGGGCCCTAAAAGAACTTCAGACTCGAAAGTGAAGCGTCGTCTACTCACAGCGATAGGCAACAAGCACGGAGCGGTTGATCAGCGGGACGTGGGCAAACACGACACGGAGGCGTGAGAGAAACTCGAGTTGGAGGGATGGCTCAATATCTGACGTCACAGCACTGGCGCGGATCGCGCGAGAACTTCAAGTTCGGCTTATGGAAATTGTTTTTTTACTTACAAATACTGAGTTCCCAAGCTTAGAACTTTGAGAATAATGTTCGGCATCGTTTTTAATCATTTCGGATAATAAAAAAAGTATATGATTTTGACCTGTCAGTGCCCCTTTAAATCTGAATTGGCTTCAGTGAGAATTCAATTCTGCATTAATATGATGGCGACTCGTTATCCCCTTTCTGAGGCCAAGTTTCTTTCAAAAACGAATGCCCCGATGATCGTGGCTTTTTTTTCTTTTCTGAAAGGATGGTACAATGAATAAGTCAATGTATGGGTTCTTTTTCTTTAGTTACCTATTGGGGAAGCATATTATGCTTGCAAGCTGTTCCGATGGAGAACCACTGAATGAAAATAATGAGGGCACAAAGTTGTCGCCTTGCTTCCATTCGGTCTCATTTTGCTACGTTCGCTTTCACGACATTTCGGCGGTCAGACTTCGAACCAGACATGCTCCACAGGGTTCTCTGTCGGGAGCTCGTCTTCTGGATTCAATTCCGAGAAATGTTGGAAGTTTGAATTGAAAGAGCCGCAGGCACCTACAAGCCCGTGTCGTGGGCGAGTTTTTCACTTCACGTTGCCGGAAAAGTGAAGCTTGCATATTGATGATCGTGAAATTTCTTTGCTTTTGAGGGCACAACCAGCGTCTCGCTTATTTGTTCGTTGCACAAATATTCGCTACTCTGTTGACTATTAGACTATGACTGAATGTTCGCAAAGTGCTGAGTAGAAATTTCTTGGATCGAATACAAATAGAATTTTAAAAGTATTCAATTCATATTCGAACGCTGGAGTGGAGGCGACCTCCTCTCCGATCTTTAGTTATCGCTCCACCAAAGTGGAAAGAGGTGGGAGGGGCTTCGACTTCAATCTTGACCTGTCACCGACTATATTGTGGACTATTAAGCAGGGTACACACGAGCAACGGAAACGGGCACCGTGCGGCAGTTTTCATAGCAACTTGCGCAGCCGCTGTGACGTGGACCTATGGCATGCCGCCACGTCATGCCGTCCGCGCAAGTTGCTATGGAAACTTCCGCATGGTGCCCTGCTGACCCCGCTGAGTGCGCTTCTCACCGGGCACCGGTGCACTGCGGAGAAGCAACACCCGCGGAAGCAAGCTCCGCAGGTGTAGCCTCTCTGCAGTGCACCGGTGTCTCGAAAGCAGCGCACTCAACGGAAAGGCCACGGGAGAAAAGATTATGAATTACGTGAGAACGCTCGTTTGAACTAAGTGGGACAACCAAAATTTTGAAATTTGTTTTAATCAACCAGAAGTATGAAGTATCAGAGTTTGAATTATGCTAAGCCTACTGTACCCACATTAAAGTACTGTATCAACGGCGATTCATCGA
>JAZHYW010049754.1:0-105917 GCA_037355805.1 Ixodes ricinus | reverse complement strand
TCGAGATCTAATTTGTTTTATTTGGTGGGGTTGGGGGGGTATTTGTAGTGCTGTAACGCTAAACGTTTTTTGACCATAGTCCGAATTCAGTTTAAGACGAAAGGCGAGGGTAAAGCGCGAGACACATGCGCGAAAAATCCATCCGATCCGACGTCCGATCCGACAGTACGACGCCTGATCCGAAAAATTTGAGTCGCCTGAGGCGTCGGATCGGCGATCCGACGTGCGTCCAACGCGCCAGATAGTTTCGCACGGCGGACGGATTGTCGGATGCGTCCAGCCAATGAGAGCATAGCTCAGCGCGAACGTCATGATGACGCACTCTGTCTGGCAGGACGGGCGACAGGAAGCCGGACGCGTGGATCAGCAAATGCGTGGGATCCCGTTGACTCATTCCAGCGGATGGCCCCGGCAAAGAATGCACGCGCTGGGGCGGGAACGCTTCCCCCCCCCCCCCCGGCGGGCCACCGTCAATCTGGGACCAGAGATCTATGAACGCGGACCTCCGCCGGAGTGCTTGGATCTCCGGGGCGGAGCCAACCGGATCGTCGTGTCGCAATGTGCAAGGTCGGAAGCGTGCGTCTCAAACTGTCGCGTGCGCGGCAATTTGGAGCGGCGTTCGGACTGCTCGGATCGGACGTCGGATCGGACGATTCTGCCGTCCATGTGTCTCGCGCTTAAGAGACAGGGCCGGGGAGGAGCGGAGCAGACGGAACGCTGGAGAAGAGGGGGGAAACCTCCTTCTCTCTTCAGGCGCTTCCTCCCGTGCTCCGGCCTGTCAATTTCTCGCTATCGTTCTTAGGTTGCAACATTTCCGGCGAAGCCCGGATAAAGACGTGAAGCCTGGCCATAAGCGTGGCCGCAAGGCTTCGACACTGATCTCGTTGACGGGTGGGAGAAGAGGAGCAAGGAGGGGTAGGCGAGGGAGGAGCTCGACCACCTGTGCCCGCTCGAGGAGAAAGAGCTCGAGAACATGGAAGGCTCTGGCTTATCAGCCCCACTAACCGCAGAATCGCTTCACAACTACCGGGCGCACACCATGGTGCGCGTTAAACCGTCTACGGAGGACCGCCGTGAACACAGACGTCCGCAGGCGTCTGGAAACGCAAAGTACCGCTAAATGTCTGTATTTCAGAGACGTTTCACATGGACAAGACACAATTATTTGCAACAGTACTTGCCACGACATTTTTTAGTTGGTGTGGATATTAAGAGCAAATATCATTATGCTTTCAGATGGAAAGCTACTGCAAAAGGAAACTCTGCAGACGCTGCTTTCTCGGATTGTAGAAGCAGAAATGAAGCAGTTGTAGCAATGCGAGGCTACAAAAGATATTCCCAAAGGAGCTGCTGCAACGATTTTACAGCTGAAAGAATTGGCATCTTACTACTTTTGACATTGTTCACCTATGTCACAAATGACAGAAAACATTACCTCCTTTCATCGAAATATTGCGAGTTCCACCGGCATGGTAAAGTGGAATATTCTGACTGCGACCGCGAGCTTGGTGGCACATGAGAAACGCGGCACGACTGGGAATGAAGTCTTGCAGAAAGATAGCAAGTTGGCGCAAATACCTGCCTCGATAAAAGGTGCGCTTTCTCGCCGACCTTGTCGTCTCAGCACAAATATAAATGCGTTAAAAACCTGGTATCATCGATAAAACTTGTATTATACAGGAGTTTTGGGTGGCGCCATCTAGTCCTGTGGACACAAAACCGTCAGCTCTATCTGCTACCCCGAACAGCCGCCAGAAGCCAAAGGGGGAGAATGCAGGAGCCGGACTAAAAGAGGCCGGACGGGTGTGACCGTGGACCCGGATGAGACTTTCACTCCTTTCACCATATTGTTCGTGCTGCGCCCGCCGGCACGTGGTCACGCGATCGCGGAAGTGGATGGTGTTCGCTGCTGCTCACTGATGGCTTCAGAGAGAGAATCTGCCGGAGACGCCTACGTCCCAATGACGCCACTGCAGCATGACCCGGAAGACGATGCGAAGTTGAGAGGTGGCAAAATACGTGTGATGCTGTCATTTAAAAAACATGTAAAAACTGGGGTATCCGGAGCAAAATCTGCTTTCTGTAGAATTCCCTTTAGTAGTGTCAGGCATCAACTTCCACAATTATTCACACAAGTCCTGTAATTGTCGCATTGACGTCCTTTGAAATTTATTGATTTGACAAGCAACATGACACTCCTTTTGTCGCACGCATTATAGTTTTATTTTTTTAGAGCGCAGTCTTTAGGTGTTTGTTTTCTACGTGTTGAGCGGCGTCTCGCCATCGCCGTCGGCTATAACCGCGCGCGTTGCATTTATGGGACATCACAGTTTCCTGCAGGGTTACCAGATTGGGCTATTAATAGCCAAATTGGGCTATAGCAGTGGTTTGGCGTCGAAATTTGGTGGTTGGCTATGTGGCTATTTTGACTATGTCCAATGTTTGCCCGATATCCGCGAAATTGTCCCCTTTCCCTCCTGTATACTGTAGGATGTCTCCAGAAACCCTGGGGAGCATCCTTCATGTGAGTTTCTTTGGGAGGAAAAGAGGTGTTGCAAAGATTTAAGCCAATTCCGACGAATGTTTCGCTCGGTTCAACTCTAAGGTACATGCAGGAGCTAGTACGAGTGGGACAATTGCTTCCCAAGGAGGTTAGAAGTACTAGGAGGGCACGTTGTGGTGAAGCAGCCATAAAACGGCTAAACGATATTTGTGGTAACGTGACCGTAGATCTCCTGGCAATCTGTGCGCGTGACATCCATGTGAGATGGATGGTTGATTGTAGAAGAGTTCAGCACAGGCTTGCGTAAAATCCGGTGGTTTTATCAGGTCAGGCTGAACTGGTATGTGGTACACCGCTGGCTATACTTCATTCCAGCAGGTCGAACGCAGCCGATGCTGGGCGCGAGCGTGTGGCCTGAAGTCTTGCATTGCTGAGCGCGCATTAGCAGCAGAGGCAAGCGGAGCTCGCGCTGGCATCGCCTGCGTCTGGACGCAAGCTGAAACAGTATAGACGAAGGTAGCTATGGTCATGATGTGGTCGTTGGCGCGATAAGTGAGGGAGGTAAGGAGAGCTGAGAAGAGGCGAGGCGTCAAAAAAGGGCATGGCGGCAGCAGAGGCTACGCGGCTAGCGTCATGCCCCCTCCTGCCCTTCTATCACTCCTTGATGTCCTAATATTGTTCATGGCGGCGGTATCCGTCTCACATTAGTTTTTTTGTTTTATTATTTTAAATAAAACGCTATTTTCAGATAATTATAATGCTGATTTTTGCATACTATCTCTAACCTAAACATATACAGAAGCAGGCATTCACTTTCACCTAATAAAGGCAATATCGAAATTTTAGCTGCTTTTGGTATATGCAATTTTAGCTTTAGCTGGCTATATCAATGACAGCTATCTGGCAACTGTATTGAACCCTGCCTTTAAATTTAGTGGGCAAACTGGGTTGGTGTTGAAGGCCACGTGACGTCTATGATTCCACTAGACTGTGCGAAACTTAACATCAAGCGGGCGGAAATTTTCTCAATCTTCCGCAATGAGGGTTGAAAATTTCCCGCTAAGTTTGGCATGCAAAAATTTTCTCTCGATTTCCCGCTAACGATTTAGCGGGAAAATTTCCCTGTTAAATTCCGACGGAAATTTACTACGTTAAATTTTTGCAACAAATTGCTCAAATTTTTCGCTAGAATTGGAGGAACGGAGGAAACGAGGGAGGAATGGCATTTCATAACAGTGCAAACGTCTTTCATTTTCTTCCGTAAAACATTGCAACTTTCCAGCTTGAGTTTACAGAGCAGAATGTAAGCCATGTCCAATTGCAGCATGCCTAAATCTCTGAAAAAGTAGATCGGGAATTCCAAGCAATCAAAAGCAGCAACTGCCCAACTGGTGGGCGGAGACTGCATCGGGCCCGCACAAAACGGATGGACGGCGATGTCTCTCTACTGGGGCCTTAAACTCGTGAAGCAACGATGACGAGCCGAAAGTTCGCTGAGCGCGCCGATTGGACGTCGTAGCGCAAAGCGCCTGAAGTCATCCTCGTTATGCAGGCCAATCGGTTGCGCTCCCGTGAACTACGGGCCGCAACCTTGTGTTTGACGTGGTGCCGAGGCAAACTTCTGGTATCAAACGAGTCGCAGGCGCTGTACAAGCAAACAGCTGCTACAGGCAATACCAAATGTCTGTGTCAAACAAACAAAAAACACATTTTGTTATTGGTGAGTGGCAAGGTCAATGGCTACACACATAGACGCAAAGTTATTGGCAGAACAGCAATAAAATGATAGGCTCCTACACTTCGTTTCAGCTTAAGTCAGACGAGCCACGCTACAAGGAGTACGTACCGAAGAAAGTGCTTTCGGTACTGCGCAAGCGCGCGTGCTTCGCAGGACAGCCCGGAGCTCGCGTCGGTAGCATCGGCTGCGTCTGACCTGCTAAAACGGTAGCAAGAAGCATGTTTATTTGGCGACAATATATTTAGCAGATCGTCCGATACCCATACCCCCGAGACGATACTTCATATGGTGTAAGCGCAAAGGCGGGAGGCAGAGTATCGGGTATCCTTATCGGAGTCATCGGAACGACCTACTAAAACTCTCTAATAGAGCTTTAGCAGATCGTTCCGATGACTCCGATAAATCCTCATACCCGACACTCTCGCCCGCCTTTGGCCATATATGTATCGTTATCGGGGAAGATAACGGAACGATCTACTAAAACTCTTTCAGAGAAAGCTTTAGCAGATCGTTCCGAGCGACCGATAACCAGAATTATTACCTGCCTCCGCTCGCGCTTACATATATAAGATCGTTATCGGGGTATCGGAGGGTCGAACATCTACTAAACTCTCTAATAGAGAGTTTTAGTAGATCGTTCCGATGACTCCGATAGCGAAACCCGATACTTCGCGCCGCTACTTTGCGCGTACATCGTATCGTTATCAGGGATATCGTATAGGCATCGTAAATCGATCGAAACTTCACAGAGAGTTTAGTAGACGTCTGATGACTGGATAACGATACCTGATACTCTGCTCTCAGTTCTCATTACATATATAGTATCGTTATCGGGGATATCGGCGTATCGGGCGATCTACAAAAACTCTCATTCTTGAATCTAGTAACGTCGATTCACGCTGCTGGTGCAGAAACGTTTGAACTATTCAGGTGTGCGTCGCAGGGGCGTGCAGCCAGTAGGGGAGCTCTGGCGGCAAAATTAAAAACCCCCCCAAAAATATTCCCAACATGCACTATGCGTGGTGACTGCAATAACGAGTGAAAAGAATTACTGTCGATATTGGGAGTTTCGACATTGGACATATGTAGGGCTCCGTGTTTTCGGAGCTATTTCGTGAAATTCGAGGTTTTCGAGCTTATTTTTGTTGTAATGCAAAGTTTATCGGAGTTTATTTTTCTGTAAATCCCCAATTCTCCGAAATTCGGAGATTAATTTCTCAGTGTTTCCTATTGCGCGAATAATAACTGATGCAAACGTGTATGCCAGATAAAAAGAACAGCGAAGAATCTTAAGACTTCTTCAGTTGATTTTGGTTGGTGTCATTGGCACATAATTTGTCCCACGACAAAAGTCGCACACAAGTGCGGGCTTCGATGAAACGTCGATACCCAACCAATAAACTGCCGTGGAGGTAGCCGCAAGGAAGCTCGGTTTTCATCCACCACCATCCTGCGGTTGCGCGAGGTGGAGCGGTTAAGGACAAATAGAGTAGTTTCAACTGCCCCTCTTCCCTATCTTATACAACTTATAACCATAGCTTTCACCGTTGGCTCCAGACACCCTCCCTTTCTCTAACCAACTCCTGGCCCAACCTGGAAACCAAAAGAGTGGCTTTTGTCGTGACACGAATGGTAAGACCCCTCTTTGACAGCGGTCCACGTTGAACGATAATTATGCGCCTGCCCAGGACTATTCCTGCGCCGCTCAATGAAAAAATTTTGTGGGGGTGGGGGTATGGCACATAACACCGGAGTTAACGGATAAATCCGAATTGTCAAAAACTTTACCGGCGGGTGTTTTTCGGAGTTTTTCGGATTTATCCGAAAACACGGAGCCCTAGATATATGATCTAACTAAGGTGAAACGCATTATGAGCTAAAATATGTTTCACGCGCAAAATAAATAACTTGTAAAAGAGGAAAAGACAAATGGTTTACGTCGAGATGCAAGGAGTGGGGATATGGTGATGTTGATCACATTTGCGCTATTTTTTCAGTTTACATATCATATACATAAAACGGAACAATTAAAATGGTTTTAAATTATTGTCAGCGAGTGTGTTAAGTTTCTTGACTAGGATTTTGAAATAATGCAGGTATTCAAGGTTTGTTGAGAAATTTTAGGTTTTACGGTGTTTTTACAGGCGTATGTGCTTTAAAAGGTATCCGAAAACACCAACGGTTAACGAACGTATTATTAATTACGAATTAAGAACACCACGTGAGAGCGGTTCTAATAAGAATACAGAGATACTTATAATGAAGTACAACGCCTAAATAGTTGTTACTACAGTAAACGGGTAGATTGTGAAATTTTTCTAGCGTGTGAGGTCATATTCATAATGCTGTCATGATACTTAGCTCCAGACTGATTATGTCGTCGTCGCGTAAGTTATTTTCAGGAAAACGCCACAATTATCAATGCAAAAAGAATAGGGAAAACTCAAGACCATAATATACGCAAAAAAGTATAATACTTTTTTTTAAATTTTTTAGAGTCAATTGCTTTCCAACTTCAAAATTCGTAATCGTCATATTGTAAAAACAGCGTAAAAAAAAAACATCGACAGGAAGAAGAAACACGCCGATAGGACGAACGCTGAATAGTGAATTGAAGTTTTTAAGCATTGAAACAGAAAGGATTATGCGTTGTTTGGTAAACCAAACAAGCATCATCTCAGCATTACGTGTCAAAATGACAGTTCTATCACCCCACAGGCGTCACTAGAGTTTATTTAGTGGCACTAGGTTATTATGACCAATGCCGCGTACCACTTTCTGCGCGCAAAAAACAAACAAATTTTTGCCGTTTGCGCATACCACGTGGACACTCTCTCACTCTCGTGTACAAAAATGCAAACTCAGAAATTGAATTTTGCGTGTCATCGTGTGGCATGTGCGTGGCAAGGCCGCCACACAAAATCAAACTTACTATTTATTTGTTTTTCCCTTGTTGATGTGAACATATACATTTTGCTGTCGACACTGCCGCCCTAACATTTAAATATCAATATATTTCCGCTCGTGTCTCTGAGCGTCTGAGACATGGGTGTGAACTCGGCAACGCTCACGAGCGCGCACTGTCAGCAGAAACCGCCATTCGACGCAAAATGTCGCAGTCGATTTTTTTTTGCATGTAGTCAGAGGCATGCCATGTTTTGCGTAACAGATTTCCCGTCGGGATGTGCAATTGCGGACGGGAACACAATGGATCGACCTTTCCTCATGTAGCACGGTGCAGAACGAGGTACGCGAAATACGAAACCGAAACCGGAACGGAACTCCCGCCGA
This sequence comes from Ixodes ricinus, assembly GCA_037355805.1. Lineage (NCBI taxonomy): Eukaryota > Metazoa > Arthropoda > Arachnida > Ixodida > Ixodidae > Ixodes > Ixodes ricinus. The sequence goes on along the minus strand of JAZHYW010049754.1, from coordinate 98,385 downwards.
GGTACCTACCCTCGCTTTTGGACGTATCGAGACGCACAACCGCGCAACAGTCGTCTCTCTCATCGCGAACCCGTTCGCAGCTCTCTATTTAACCAGTTTTTTTCATCTTAATTCTTTGTCTCAAACGTGTTTATACATTTATTTTCGGACAAAACAACTCCGCTTTCTCGGCAAACCGTAAGTCTGCATCATCTGTATTATTGACTTTTGTTTTTCGACTTTTTTCTTTTTGCTGCGGGATTTCAAAGATGGCTGCTTGTTTTGGCTAGGCTGGGTACCCCGCTGAGTACGTTGTGTGAAGTTTTGTTGTGGTTTTCAGCGAGCGCTTTTTTCGGTGAAAACTCTTGCTGAGTCGACGGCTGTGGTGTGCCTGCGGGATGCTGGAAAGGTATTTGAGTCTCATGTATTCAAAAAGGATGCGCGATTTGTCGGTGTCTAACCGATACCAAAACAAAGCAAAGTACCGCGACCTCGTCGGCTGTTCCGATGCTTTTTCTGCAAGCAAGCGCGCTAAAGTAAAGAGGATGCCGTGTAAACGACTTCAGATGCGACGCATTTGGATTAGTCCGCCAAAATTCCGTCGTATTATCCTTCTTGAGTTTCAACTACGCATGTGAGCGCTACCGTTATGCCAAGGTCGTAGAATTACGATACCATCCTCGGTAAGCTACAGCGCGCTGATGCGTTGCGCCCAATTTACCGTTTTCCGGTTTTGTATAGACCATAACCCTGACTGTCTAATTTTCTTTATTGTGCAGCATTGCAGTCTTGCGCGTTTCGTTTGAAAATAGTAAACACGAGAGTGTTCGTAGATCAGTTAGTTGCATTTGTCCGCTACATCATATTCTCCCTCTGCGGCAAGCTTGTCGCAAAAGTTACTCTAATTTTAACACACATAGATTATTTATTCGTGAATTTTATGAAGGTTTCGGGGTAGCATAACGAGCGATCACTGGTGCTGACTTGGACCCGCCTATGTTGACATTGAGTAGAGTTGATGTCGTAAGGTCTACATCCAGCCAGCAACATTTAAAGTATGATTACTGCCGGAAAAACGCTGTGTACCTTCTGGTCAGATTAACGCTTGATACCGGTTTCAGTTATTTCTTCGGCATCTGTAGATTCTGGGCCAACTAGATGCTTGTAGCACGGCATTACTGTACTTGTTCGACAGACTGACTGAGTTCCCATCGTGTAAACACAATAAATGCATCTATTTTATGTTTTTAGTGCTCTCGATGAGCACATAGTTTACGTGGTGGTGCAGTCGGCAGCCGAAATTTGCAGGGCACGGGAGCGCCAGCCGAAATGACTTGCTGCGCCTTCTGACGGCGTATGGCCAAACTCAAGACTCACGCTTTAAAACGCGCTTCCTTTCGGGCTCGCAATCATGCCCTTCTTACTCGCTTCCGTCCTATGCGAACGAGATAACCGGGACTGGCGCACGGTGCCGCTTTGTCAGCCGTCATTCCACGCGCTGCCTCAGCTACCGCGATGGGTGACGAAGCTCGCGTGTTCCAGATAACATTTCGCGGTACCTTGCGCCAGTTCCTGCTACTCTCGTGCGCGTCAAACGGAAACAAGTAAAAAAAAAAGAGCATGATTACGAACACGAAAGCAAATGCACGTGTAAAGGTTGAACTCCATGGAACGAATATGCTGCGAATAACCGACGAATTTTTCCCGGCGGCTTTTCTCTGCGCGTGGAATCAGCACAGTGGCTGCTACGTCGCGCGCAAAGCGAGCGTTCCCTCGGGCGGCGTTCGCCAGTTATTCGTCACATAATTCGTTCCATGGAGTTCAGCCTTAAAACGTCAGTCTTGAGAGTGGCGACGCTCCATCAGGAGGTGCAGCCACTTATTTCGGCTGGCGCTCCCGTGCCCCGCAAACTTTTGCTGACGGCTGTACCTCCCTGTTGGAAAACCTGATTTAGCTTTGCTTCCATCCTTTAATTTAGTAATTACACTGAACGGCTGTAGTGAATTGAAGTTACAGGCTGTGTTTGAACCATGATCCGAGGTGCCCACAACCCGACGGAAGCTTGTTGCGGAGAAGGCACAGTGCCGTGTAACTGGAATTTTGGAAGAATGGATAGTTGGGCGAGTTGGTGGGAATTCATCGTAGGAAACAGCGCGGAAAAACAGGTGGGGACGGAAGAAGAAACAAGCGGACGAGCGCTGACTATCAACTGAAATATTTTAATAGGAAAACATATGAAAATGACCATTCATCTTTGGCAGTACACCCCCTGTCTGCGTATCACGAGACAATTCATCGCAGCATGATGGCACGAGTTAAACAGGATAAAAAGTGACATGATGCTATCCCAAATCCAAAAACGCCACCTCACTGTCCAGCAGTGCCAAAGACGGTTGGCTGACACAAGAGGTTCCCACCCTTTTTATTTGGTATGCCTCTACTATCTCTCTAGAGGCTGGTTGGTTGCACATCAAAAGATTGCCATGGGGTTGAAATTAACCCTCAGTCTTTTGCTGGGGGTGTGCCCCATCAGAAGACAGAGACCCTTCTTTGATCTGGCACGCAAAATTCCCCAGATTAGATTTTGTTCCCTCAACAATGATCGGAATGACAAAATCTAGTCCGGAACGAGCGTGACAAACACACCGCAGCTCGTCAGTGCGTGGACCACAAGCTCGCATTGCAAGCATAAAGATTATTTATTCAGCTAGCACCCCTGCCACTTGCATTGTAAGGGGATGTTCTATCAGCGTGTTGCCATGCGGTCATCACTTCAGAATGAACAATGCAAGGAAGGTATTCTATGGCATGGTGTCACGTAACCTTCACTGCATTATGCAAGGTAAAGGCATCACACAAGCAGTAGCACTTTTTTTAGTGCAGAGAAATGACATGCCATTCCTATTCACTCTATGCAAATGTCAGTGTAACAAATTCAGCCTTTTTGTCTTGGTAACCTTCCTGATGGGAGACCTTAAAGGGAAGCTGAAACACTTCTTGAAAAAAACGAGTTGGAGGTGAATTCTGGTGTATTTTTATCCCGTGAGATCTGAATTATCACATTCGTTTTCCCTGAAGATGCAACTAAAAAGCGAGAAAACGCGAAAAATCTCCGACCTGTTGTTACGTCATAAAAGGACCTTTCGGCCGTTCTCAAGCGCGCGTCGCGCTCGTGTGGGCAGCGCGTGCAATGGCAAGCTTGCCAGGTATATTTTTTCCGGACTGACACCAGTCGTGACGTTTCCCTCTTTCTGACCTTTTCCCGAAAAATAGCAAGAGTGCGCGTGCATAGCTTTGGCAGGCGCTGAACATGCGCGACTTGAGCAGAGATTCCGAAAACTCCTTTTATGACGTCACGCCCCGGGGAAGGAGGGGCTTTTGGCGGTACTTTAAAAAATGAATTTCTGAAGGCTCCGATGCGCCAAATTGAAAAATAATCTCGATATTCCCTGATCCTGGAGGTAAATTGAAGGCCATTGAAATGTTTTTTCTCAAATACAGAAACCGCTTCAGGATTTCCCTTTAAAGCGTAACTGCAAAGAAAAAAAGTGTATTTTTAAACAGCCTAATTAGGACAAGCATGTCACAAAACAATTTTTCCGCCAAAAACAAAATTTTTTACAGCAATATTTATTGCGCAGGACTGATTTTAGTTTGCGGCTATTTCACCCGTTTTGAATCGCGCGCCACAAAGTTGCTATTATACGTCACAGAGTAGCTGCTATACGTCACGGAGTGACGTATACCAGCCACTCCGCGGGCGTCGAAAGAGCGGGAGTTTCAAATGCGGAGAGGTTGGGACTCCGACTAAATTACGTCCTGTGGCGTAAATATTGCTAGAAAAATTTGTTTTTTCGCGGAAGATTTGTTTCGTGACATGCTTGTCCCAATTAGGCTGTTTAAAAAAACACTTTTTTTTCTTTTGCAGTTACCCTTTAACGGGACACTGAACCTAAAAAGATATATTTTTGGGGGGACCTAATTAGGACAGGCATGTCTCAAAACTAATGTTCATCGAAAGAAAAAAATTTTTGCCCATTATTTATCCTACAATGCGAATTTTTCGATTTGCGGGCGAAACCGAAATTGTACCCCTCTGAGGCCAGTGGGATGATGATGATAGCTTTTGTACCCCGGGAGTGTGCCTTCCGAAAAAGGGGGATTGGCCAGCTAATACCCAATTCACACGGCAGCGTAAAGGTACCTTTAGCTTAGGTCCCTTAGCTGAAGGTACCTGTAGTAAACGGCGTTCTTGATCACACGATAAATAAACGGAGCACTTTAAGTTGATGTCAATTGCATTCCTGCTAAACCGCGAGAGGAGCACATGATAAACAATTATTCCTCAAAATCGGTTTGACGCGCAATTTTTGATTATTCTGTGTGAAATATCACATTTAAAACCTAAATATTATTTGTGTTTGCTTTTGCGGCACTTCATTTTCTTTTTCTCTAAGTCTAAGGGCGCACCTAAGTGAGTCTTGCTTTAAAACGTCCGACCTGTCTGGCCACACTGGCCCTAAATCATCTGCGGTTACGAGTTACCATTGCGAGGTGGGCGACCTTTTTCTGCTTAGCAGCTCCATTTTTCCGCAGTTCTCACTAAAGTAACTAAATAGTGCCCGGCAGAAACGAACCCCGTCGGAGTCTCACGGTTACGTCAGTCACACCATCGAAAGAGATGGACGACGATGAAGATAAAAGGTCCTGGGCGGGAGAGTCGGACGATTCGTCCACAACCTCGAAAAAGAGCTCGCAGTGGTCCATCGCGTTCGGGTTCGTAGCAGACATTGTTTTCCACGTGCCGCCGCTGCTACCTGCTAGCAGGAGTATGCGTTCCTCGTTAATGTATTTTTCCATCGCATTTGTGTCCACAATCATTTCGTAATTCGCTACTTATATATATTCAATTTGTTATAATGCATTAAACAAGATATATTTATATATCTGTGATTTTTATTTGGAGTTTTTGGGTCCGAGGCTACTCCCTGTAGCTGTAAAGGGAGCTCGGCGAGCTCCGTTTAACACAGGACCTCCTTAGCGAAAGGGACCTTTATGCGCCGTGTGATCACGTTCTCCAGCTCCCTTTACGACAGGTACCTGGGCTAAAGGTACCTTTACGCTGCCGTGTGATTTGGGTATAACTCGGATGGCTCACTTGAGGGGTACAAAAGCTATCATCATCATCCCATAGGGGTACAATTTCGGTTTCGCCCACACATCGAAAAATTCGCATTATAACATAAATATTGGGCAAAAATTATTTTTCTTTCGACGAACATTAGTTTTGAGGCATCCCTGTCCTAATTAGGTATTAAAAATTTGGGGTTCAGTGTCCCTTTGCAAGGACCCTTCTCAAATACATTAATTTTTTAAGTGCCTGGGCAGGACACATATGTCACAGAATAAGCTTTGCCCAAAAAACAATGAATTGTTAGTGCAATATTTATGCCAAGAGATTCTTTAAAGCAACTCGGATACAGGCTTCTATTTCGAGGTCGACATCTCAAAATAAGTGTAGAGGTATCAGAATCCTTCCCAACTCAAAATGTAACATAAATATTACGCTAAGAAAATGCTTTTCCGAGGAAACCTTCATTCAGTGAAACTATGCAGGCAAGCAGGTTTAACGCTGACAAAGTAAACCCTGGAGCGAAGGGAAGAAGGACGAAAACACGGGACTCATCAGAGTTCCGTGCGGGCATGTTTACCCGCCGCCTCCTTCGCACTCGCTCAGAGTTCAATATGTTAGTTCATTGCGCGACCCACGTGGCCCGTCGATGCACAAAGTTAGATAATAATCTAGAGAAAAAGGTCCCACGTGTTCCAGCCGCTTTGGAATGGCGGGGCATAGACGCGGACATCGGTAGTCCCAAAGGTTGGTCCCAATGGGCGCACACCCTTGGCGGTGCGTTAATATGCACAAAGGAGCAGAAAAACATTGCTCGTAAAGTTTGTGCTTAGTTTTTTCCAGACACTGGAAAGACACTGCATTGTGCGTCTTATAAAAATAAAGAAAATTGCCGAGCACTTGAACATAGACTTGTCGCGGTAAAATGAGCGCTTCTAAACCCATTGTCTGCTTTCTTTCTCTGCTTTTGTCGCTCCCTTTCTCGTTCTTTCTCTGGGGACCACCGACTTTGGCCCTCGGGAATCGGCATGTTCTACTCCCGTGTCGAGGCATTTAAAGGAAACGAGAAATATTTTTGGAGGGTTTGCCGTCTCTTTAATTGACCCGTGCCCAACTTTTCCGCGGGATGGAGGGCAGGTAGCGGAGGTAGCGGCGGAGCCGGCTGTCGCGCCATGTCGGTGGAGCTGGGGCTGCGGGTGGTGCGGGGCCCCGACTGGAAGTGGGGCAACCAGGACAGCGGGGAGGGCCACGTGGGCACCCTAGTGGAGGTCGGCAAGGCCGGCAGCTCCTCCTCGCCCGACCGCACCGTGGTCGTGCAGTGGGACTCCGGCTCTCGCACCAACTACCGGGTCGGCTACCAGGGCTCCTACGACCTGCGGGTATTTGACAACGCCCCCGTCGGTAAGCGCTCGCTTTCCCTCGACGCCCGGATTGCGCCTTTGATTGGCGCGCCAAGAGTCCCAAAGGGCGGTTTCGAGTGACATACCGTAATATCCCGGGAGATAGCCTACCTAAAATCGATAGCAAATAGGATGAAAATAGCGGATAAACTAACTTTCAATGTGCCGTAAAAAAAAAAAAAAAAAAAAAAAAAGAAAGCTAGTTTTAGATATTGTGACCCTCGAAACTTGTGATCGCAGGAAAGGGGCGATGAACCGAGGACGACTGTCCTTCCAAGTCAGCCACGTCCGCTCATCTCCTGCCGCGGTTAAGTAACACCGTTTTGGCCCTAGGTCACCATTGGCCAGGACCCTGCAATTACTGGTAGTTGGCCATCTTTCGGTGTTTCAGAAAAGGTAGCAAATCATGCCAAAAATAAGGGTGGGCTATCTTTCGGGGGTGGGGCATCTCTCGGAATGTTACTGTACGTCTGGCTCGAATTCTCGCAATGAACTTTTGCTCTGTGTCTTCCTGTGTGCAAAGGTGGTGTTTTCGAAACCTCGCTCCAGTTATTTTGCATTGTGGTCGACCGCACCGGTGAGAGTAATCGGGAATGTAGGGGAGCGTCGGACAGTACTCGATTTTTACACGTGCCGGTGTTTATTCGGACTCGAGACAAGATGGCAGTCGAGAAGTCGGCGGCCAAATTTCCCGGAGGATGCCACCAGAGCATTGACTTATGCGTCCCCAAGTATGTCCCCGGTCGTACTTATCAAATTCTGTCATCGACGGAGCCACTCGCCACGCTTGTGCGTTTTCCCTACACCAAACACGGCGCCAATAACTATACTCCGTTTCACCAAACGATGTACCGCGGTGGACGCTACGAGCTAGCCGAGCCAATCCAAAGCTCGTAGCTTGTCACGTGACTTCGCGCTCCCCGTGTTGCTCTGCCCAACCAGAAGGACATGTGACACCCTCCAAGCCATCAGTTGGATCTGGTGACTCGTAGCATCCCTTGTGGTCTATCGTAAGGTGAAACAAAGTATAGTCTTCTGCATGCCAACTAATAAAGAGAGTGGCGTACGGCGTTCGTTGACATGGTGGAACACCACTTACCGGAAGTGAAAAAAAGCATTTTGTGAATCGGCCCCGCACCGTCCAGGCATCGAAAGCGGTCCCAGAAGGGCAACAAATGGCTTCGCGAAAGCCGTCGTGTTACGCGACAGGGTGTTGTGACCCTGGCTGTCGGTCGTAGAAGTTCCAGCAAAAGTTTGAGCGAAGATGCGAGTGTTGTCGTCATTGGGTTCGGACAGCGAAAGATTCTCCGAAATTACAAAACAAAGTTGTCTCTCGGCTGAGTCGGCCTGGCTTCTTTTCAGGTGCAATGTTTATAGCAGTAGATGCAAAGAGCACCTTTTCACTCTCTATCCAGGTTATGTTGGCACTAGCTCGGCATTAATCGTAAGCATTGACGCACTTTTGGTTAAGCTGCGAAATCGGGAAGTAAGAGAGATAGAAAAAGAAGTGCTTGCACTGAAAGTATTAAGGGAGTTGTACTTATTTGCGTAATATAATCTTTTCTGCGTGAATGTTATACTTTCTGCGGGACACAAACTTAGCTTTTAGGAGAATGATGCATAATACCGCCATTTAACTTCCTGAGAGTGAGGCACATAAAAAGGACACCACACATAGACTCTCTAACACAGCTATGGGTTTTATCGTCGTCGTCTTTGTCTTCCCCTCCAGTCTTTCAACGACTTTTTCCGCGCGACATTTCAAACTGATGTTGTGCACAAATCTGTTCCGAATCGATTGTCGGTTGATCCAAAATAAAATAAAATAAAGGCAATCATTAAATAATGTCCCGATGGTACACATTGTCCTATAACACTCCGGTGTAGAGTTTGGTAGAATCCACCGATCCAGTCACGTGGCACATTGTTCGAACACCACACATCTTATACCGCGAGGCAAAATTCACACGTCAAGGAACCTTTTTTCAATATCAGAAAAAACAACCGATGCGTTGCTTATACAGTTTTTTGAATTATTAATTTGTAATGTTTCGAGAATAAGTCTTTTCTTGTCATTTCTTTCAAATTCTAACACGGTACTTTTCTTCCATTCTGGTACACATCCGCTACATTGGATCTATAATAATTGATCTAATAGACTCGAAGAGAATTGTTTGGTTCTGTCTAGCGTTATGCAATCTTGTTGTAATCTGTGATTCCCAGGTTGGGTCCTGTACTTTCTTAAGGATAAATTCCTGGTTGATAAGTGGGAGATAAAATAGTTTCCTTGAAACTCTGAGCCCCCTTTCTGCTTTGGCAAGAAGCATGGTTCCTCAATAAGATTAGATACAGACCTCACTTCTTTCTTGGGTGACACTGTTATCTTTGATAGAGGTCTTGCTGACACTATCGCCACACAGATGCCTGAGTCCGCCTAACTTTGTTTTGTTCTTTGTTTGAGACCTCTCCAGACACGACTTGACTTGCTTCTGCACACTTTGTTGCGTCCGGTTAAAAACAAGATTAATAGATTCTTTCAGTCTCATGAAGTCACTGAAACATGGAGTGGGTACTGAGCAGTTTTGATAGGTCTAAACTATAATTCGAAGTCACTTTATAGTGCTCCAGCGTGCATGGCATTTTAATTTGTAGAAATCATAACAGTGTGACAACAGGTTTGCAGGACAAGTCTTTATCGTGGCCACGTTTCTGATGCAACAATGCATTCTAATCCAGCCAGCTGTTTTTGTTTGACCATCCCTCGAGTCTCGGTTCCTTCTCAGTATCTATGCCATCGAGGATACCTCATAATCTCTCCCGGCTTCCTTCCTTACCGGGCGCCACTCATGGATGCGGAACGGACAATCAGTTAGGGCTTTTCCAAGGTTGGGGCAGGGCACAGGAAGGCTTATCAGTTCCGCATTGTGCCGGCTATCGGGCACCTCTGGCAGCCTGCCCACGGGATGGCGGCAAGGGCAGTGGCCCCTCTCTTCTTCTCTTAGCTGACGCAGGACTTTTCTCTCTTGGCTGTGTGCAGGTGTGAAGCACCCCAATATCATCTGCGACGCATGCCGCAAGCAGGGGATCAGCGGGACGCGCTGGAAGTGTGCCCGCTGCTACGACTTCGACCTGTGCACCCAGTGCTACATGGCGGACAAGCATGACCTGACGCACCCCTTCGTGCGCTTCGACACCACCGCTTCCACCGGGTGACATGGATGCTTCACTTCTCCGCATGCACGCCCTTAATCTGTCATTGGAAGGCTGCAGCGAGGCCTCAGAGCGCTAAGACAACGTCGATCTTGTTTTCACCCTTGGCTTTCATGGAATAGGCTAGCCGACTGCTCAGAAAACAAATTTTGTACCTGAAGGCAAACTAAGTTATTGCTTGAAAAAACAGTCATTCGGTATGAGCTCCGTTTGTTTTGTCCTTTTGTCTCGAGATGTAAACGAGCCAGGGCATTGAAGTCTTCTAAACTCTGTGAGATATTTTGTCATTAGTATGATAAAAACATGTTTGGTCATAAGAAAGAATAATATTAATATTTTTAGAGAATTTAAAACAATATTGATCCTACAAACAGTACTCTACGTGCCTGTGCCTGGTTACAACGGCTACCGCTACGTCTTTGAACCTCTCCTACAACTTTAGTCCTGGTGAAAGATCATTTGCCTTAAAGGGACACTGACAGGGTATTTATGCTCACCGAGGTTTTTACTTGTATGTGACATATGAGAGCCCAGCTACCCAGAACAGAATTTTCGGATCGAAATTCGGTTTCTTTCCACCCGAAAACCGCCGATCGAGAACTGGCCGGTTTGAGTCGCGCTCACTCTCTTCTCGGTGGTCACGGGACGTTTTCTAAGGTTTAGACACAACCACCAAATATAATCAAAGTCGTAGGTCGTCGAATCATTGCGTATTTGTAATACACAATATTAAAAAATAGAAAAGAAATATGATACCCATTTTTTGGGGCTTCCAAAATATGCAAATGCGTTTTTTTGGGGGGAAAAAAAGTATCACAGCCACGTGACTTCCGCCACCTCTCTCCTCTTCTAGGTTTCTTCTTCCTCCCCAGTCCAGTTTCGGTTTTGGGCAGTTGCGTTTTCTTACTTTGTTAAAAATATATGTGACGCCATAGCAAAATATTAATCGGGTACTCTGGCACCATAATAAATCACCTGGCAAAAATAATATATTGAAGGGTGTGAGTGTCCCTTTAAAAAATAATACTTCAAATTTTTCCTTTAAAAAAAACTTGGAAAGGGAAAAAAATATTTTAAACAGCTTAGATGGAAAAAGCATATACATAAAACAATTTTACAACGAAGAAAAAAATTTTAGAGCTATATTTACGGCGCTATACGAATTTGTAGCTGGCACCTGCAGGGCCGCGGAAAAGTGGCCCTTATTTACCACGTGACTGGCCCTTATTTATCACGTGGTGCTTGCGCTCTTTCGGAAGCTTCCTATGGCGTCTAAAAGTCGCTTATTCATCTTTGTTTGAAGTATAACAAAATACTAAGAATAATAAGTAACTTTAGAGCCCAAAAACTCCTGAAAAGCGCAAGCAGACGTGATAGACCTGTGCGCCGGTCAGATGACGGCGGCGGCGCCCTGAAGCAGACGAACTTGTGTGGCGGCGGCGACGGCGGCATGGAGAAACGCGTTGAAGCGGCGTCGCACAACGCTCAGCGTGTGGCGGCGGCGTGACTTTGCGGCGGCGGCGACGCAGCGCGGCGGCGCGCAGGCCTACCACGTGACCAGCGGCGGCTCCCGCGGCGCCAACTACAAATTCGTTTTGCGCCGTAAATATAGCTCTAAATTATTTTTTTCTTCATTGTAAATTTGTTTTATAATATTCTTTTTCCATCTAGCCTCGTTTAAAAAAAAAGTTTTTTCCTTTGCATGTGTCCTCTAAAGGCGAATGAATTACTTTATGCCAGTGAAATCATTTGAGACGTGCAGCGACCTTAAATTCGCATTACATGTCATGTTTTAATCACGTTCATTCCATGCGTGAAGTCACGCTTCATGTGAACGTTGTGGGTTGATTGAAATTCCCGCGCCAGGTCATGTGGCTGTGATGTCATGAACCTATCGACCAATCAGGATTATCTCGTCCGAGCAACGCCGACGCCGCCTTTCTGCAACACGAGCTGCTTAAAGATTTCGCTTTAAATAGCGGGTTTTAGCAGCATGTCTTTTGTCTGGGGCAGTGCTCCAGTAAGCTTGAGATCACCGAGAAAATTGTGTCAAAGTGAGGCGGAAAGCGGTGCCTAAAGGTTAGTTGTACTACTCGCGACCAGTTATAATGAAGTCGGTTATAACGAAATAGCGGCTATAGCAAAGCTAATCACGATGTCCCATTCCTGTTTGCATTTTCAGTGTATTTGTGTCTTCCTTTAGCGAAGGAAATTGAGCGGCTCTTGATGGATATAGCGAAGATAAATTTTGTGATAATTTAAAAAAAATCATCAAATTTGGAAAGTTTATTAAGTCGCAGAACGCCGCGCTTTGTTGCCGCAGCTGAGCAGCCACTCCAGAGCGGGACGCAGACGTGCTGCAAAGACCGCTGGCGGCAGCCTCTGCATCGCCGCCTGCTCCCCGCTCCTTATCTGGGAAGCGGCGGCTACAACATACCGACGGAGAGAGCCTTGATTTAAGAGAGGGAGCAACCCCATTTATGTGGAGCATTTTTAATTTAATGGTAGACTCCTCCTGGGCAGATTTGCGCAAGGGCGCCTGTATTTGGTTGTCTTGTGGCCAGCGTGGCGAGGAAACCGGCGGAGAAGGCGGACACGTTTGCAGACGCTGTACGCTTTTGACTCCTTGCAGGCGGCAACTCGTTTTGCAGATGCGGCCCTACAAACCATGTGACTCCGAAACTTGTGCCCTTGAGCGCGGACTCGGTGCCCTGCGCACTTCTTTGTTTGCTTTGTGTTTCGTGTCGACGTCGGTAGTTGGTGTGGTCGCTCTCTCCGCGGAGTCCAGACCTCGATCAAGCCGCCGATTCGGCGAATCATCGCCATTCAACGATGGCGGAGTCTCGGCACCGCCAGCAGCTTGACAGGAAAGATGAAGGCAATCTCTTCGAAACAAAAAGCGTGTTACCATTCTCAACGAAGTGCGCATAGACGTAAAAGAACGCCGTCCTCCGATTGTGTCCCGCAGTGGCCATCGCAGCGGTCAACACGCTCTGTACATAGCTTGTACATACTTTCGATCGGAGCTTCTCGCAGTTGGCGAAAAGCGGCTCCGATCTAGCAGAGAGCGCGTGCAGGGAAGCCTCAACTGCTTTCTGCAGGCTTAATAATAACGTGTCCTCATGACAGCCTGTCTTATCTTCTTTTCTTTTTGCATGTTACTTTTATGGAGTTCAGATACATGAAGAAGCGAATGTAGCGAAGTGATTTCTGGTTCCCGTTGACTTCTTTATAACTGGCCTCGATAGTACAGAAAACAATCAATGTGTTGGCCTTTACTTTGTTGTCTAAGCATTTCCATTTGAGTGTGCTCAAAACGAAGATTTCATCTCTGACGATATTTCTAGGATAATAAACTCTGCTGTGCTTGCACACAAGATACCAGGGACAAGACGGAATTGTACTCCACTTGCCAGTTTAGTTTGAGGTCCTTTCTCCCTACTGATGTACCAAAACTATAAATGTACATATATATTGATGTTCTGTAGCAAACACTGACAACCGTAAATGCTACCCATTCAAACGTCACTGGTAATGTTTTAAGTACAAACACCTGTTTTGAATATAAGTTCCTTCTAACATTGACTATTATTTTGACCTGCCTTTTATACCAGATGGGTATTTTAATATATGACAATATGAGCATTAGAATGTTTGCTCACTCCTTCGCCACTTATAAGTTTAACCTGGTGCTTGTGAAAAATTAGTCGCTCAGTAGTCCACATTAGAGCCTCTGGATAGGCTATTCTTCAAAGTAATGACACCGTAGCCATCTTGGTGCCTCAAATAATTCTGGCCAGTGATCAGCTTACAACCTGAAATGGGAGGAAACAGTTTTCTGTCCTCCAGAAGCTCTAATCTGAACACTTGGCAAAAAAGTAGGCGATGATTCCCCAGTGGCCGTGGTTGGCCAGCTCTACACTTGACCTCTGCGCCGGCCAATTGCGGTGTTGGAATCTCTTTCCTACGTTTCGCCGAGGATAATTATCGTATTATCCCTATCTCATGCAGTCCAAAAACTCAAATATTGCGCAGAATTAAATTAAACAACTGAATGTGCGGTGAAGGCTAGGATCACTAATGACGAAGGCTAGTTTAGTGCCCACGTCTGTACGCATATTGGTTGTGTGTTTGTGTTGGGGCATAAGGAAACTGACACCTCTCTTGCTCTCTTTGCTCCCAGGGTGGAGATGCCTAAGAGGCAGGGAGCCGTCAAGATTGCGGCGCGGGGCATCTTTGTCGGTGCCAAGGTGGTGCGAGGTCCAGACTGGGACTGGGGTGCCCAGGACGGTGAGTGGGCCAAGGCCCTTCCAGTCTTTGAGCAGCTTGCGCAGCTTCCTCGTGGGCAGTATTCTATGCTTGTAGTTGCACGTTAAATGTGTAGGCATTGTACTCCAACAAATGTTTCCCGTATAGAGTCGCCGACCGACTTTTCGGACTCCGTGGGGATAGTGTAAATGTCAGGAATAATCGAACGTCCGAAAAAGCGAGTTCATCTAGAATGCATCAATTAGATTTCCGCGCAAATTACGGTTGATAGCGGCACGGCCACTTTTCACTCGTTCGAAGATCACAGTTTTTTTTTCATTGTTGTCAGCGTGCTGTATTTGCTACATTTGTCGGAGCCTTCGTTAACTCATGCGGCAAAGATACAGTTGCCGCCATTTGATACCGCCTGGAGACAATGTGCAGCTGACCACGACCGCTTCACTTTAGGTCTGTGGCAGAAAGCACTTGCACCCAAAGAATGTGAGAAGAATGGCGCCTTGGCGAAACCGAGACATCTGACTATGTGGAATTGCAAGTTCGGCTACTTTTTTGCAGGGTTGTGGTGACGTCAAAGCGTCGAGCTCCGATTGGCTTTCATTGAAGGATAGTGGGTGGACCTCAAAGCAGGCTGCTTTGAGGTCTATGCACTATCCTTCAATCAGAGCCAATCGGAGCTCGGCGTACTGACGTCACCAAAACCCTGCCAAAAAAGCAAACGAACTTGCACATTACATAGCCTCAATCCAGCTTTTGTAGCGTGAGCTACACTGGCCAAGGTTGAGCAGTTTCGCGTGGCTCGCATAATTAGCCGTGCTCTGTGCTGCGCAAGCGCTAGGAGCAGTGACGTCACACGGTTCACAGCTGGCGCGCCGAAGACGCCGCCGCCGCGCGTGCTTTGCCGGTCTGCGCATGCGCGAGGAGCAGTGACGTCACATGGCGCACTGCTGGCGCGCCGGAGCTGCTGCACGCTCCGCCGCCATTGCGCACGCCTCGCCGGTCTGCACATTCCAGAGGAGTGACGTCATAGCCGCGGCAGACGCACTGGCGCCGCCAGCTGTCCGCCTCCGTTGCGCAGTAGCCAAGTCTGACGCTGCACCAGAGCCGCTTGATAGCGCCTCTCATTTTGTGCGCATAAGCTCACGCTACGTATATCCTGGCATAGCCGAGCTAAGCCACCGCAATTTTTTTTTTTACTGCATATGATACGGTGTTGATGCTGCAAGCCGAAACCAAGATAGCGGCACCTCAGTTCAGGGCAGCAGTCTCAGGTGTAAAAACAATGCTAGCCATACAAAATAAGTTTAGAAAAATCGAGCCATGAGTTGAATTGTGTCTGAAATTTCAACTGCTTTTATACGTTAGCTTTTTAGGGTAAGCCCCATGAAGACGTCCCAATCCTGGAGCATGCGCGAGCTTTCTATGTCAGGAAAATGTGTCGGTGGTTGTACATGGTTTCAGTGGTTCGAGTCAGTGAGTTTGAGCTTGTACCAATGAGTTTAAGTTAGTGTGTTTGAGCCAGTAAGGTTGACATTGAGTCAATGACTGAGTCTGAGTCAATGAGCAAGTCTCAGTCAAAGGGTGAGTTTGAGTCGATGAGCTTGAGATTGAGTCAATGAGTGAGTTTAAGTCGGTGAGTGAGTGTGAATCAGCGAGCGAGTCTTAGTTACAGAGTGAGTCTGAGTTAGGGAGTTTGGGTCAGTGAACTTGAGATTGAGCCAATAAGTGAGTCTGACGGTTTTTGTCACTGACAGTGATGGAAGTGCTGCACCATTTACGCCAAATTCCGTAGAACACCGTGCATCCGCCCATTCCACATTAAGCGCCCATTACCATTTGTGAGATCTGAGAAAATACGCACAGTACATTTATATGTAAGATTGATGACCAAACAAGCGCCCATCCCCCATTCTCTCGCGATTCTTTCTATATTTTAAGTGAGCGCTTGCCCGGTATTTTACGGTATCATCATGAACAAAAGTGTGCTACATCTTGAACCAAACAACTGTCCTGTCTGTGTGTGTCTGTCCCTATGTGTTTTATTCTTACGTGTTTCAAGTCATCTTGAACCAAAGTGACATTTTTGCTAAGAATTGTGCCACACTGCATTGAGATAAGCTGAAGCGTAACAAAGAATAACAATATTTAATTTTTGGTTGACCCTAACATTTAGTAAAGTAGGAGGAAAGAAAAATGGTACAAATATGTTTCGCAGTGTCTGTACTCACCGTATAATTTGTTTCATCTTAGATCAGAGCACAGTGAAAGGCTCAAACACAAACCCACATACTAAAAGTGCAAGTCATGGGACATTCGCTGCACTCGATTGATTAAGTCTACGAAAGAACACGAATAGGAAGATGGACAAAAGCTGTGATGTTGTGCTTTGACGTTGTTTGGTTCGTCCCATTGGCTCGTAGCTTCCTTCAGCTGCACTTTAAATTAAAGTGAAACAAAGTTTTGAGATTGCTTGTCAACTGCGCCGGTCGGTTGATGTGCTGGTGGGTTGATCGCCGACATGTCTAAATTTCCAGACGATTTCGGCAATGACAGAAGCTAAGAGTCGCGAGGAAATATAGTAGGACGGCGGCCGCTGTTATACACGAACTCATCTCTGTTACGTCATGGGGCGGTGGTGGCACGTCGGGCACACTTCCAGTCTGGGGCTGTGGGTGGAAGTGCCCATGTGAGACGTGTATTCCTGCGTTGTTTTGAAAGGAACCAGATGAAAACCTGCCTTCTCGTCAAAACACCGCGACTGGGGCTTTACCAAAAGAGTCGAGAAAGGTTTGAAGGTCAGTTTTCATGTGCTCGGTTCGTCCGAGAACATGGATATGTGCCGTGAAAAGGGAAAACCAGACACTGCGGACCACGATTGCTTGGACGGGAAGCACTTTGGGTTGAATTCACGGATACTTGTGGTCATCAGATTTATTTGTTTTGTTCCAACATGAACGCTGAAAAACCGTCAAGTTGTACGGACCACCTGCGGACTATGTTCAGTGCGTCTTCAAGTTCAAACGACCGCCTGATCGCTTGAACTGTTGTCTGCTCTTTCAAACGTTTCTGCTTGCGTCTGCTCTTTTAGACATCGGCCCGTAGACCAAATGTTGGCCCGGTACTTGCGATAAGAAGTAAGTGCAGGCCTCAGAAGACTTAAGTTTGAAGGTTGGTAAGCAGGCTCGACGTAAACAGTAGATACAAGGAGATGTTGATCATTATTACCAGTGGCCTTCACCGACTTGTTATGCCTGATTCACTTGGTCTGATTCTGTTTGCGATTTTCAGTATCGACGTCGACCATCTCAGCTACGGTTCACGCTTTTGCAGCCCAAGCGACGTTGCGACTGAAAATTGCGAGCGAAATCTCATCATGTGAATCAGGCTTTAGCGTACATTCTGTGGCGTCCACGCGGAATGATTCGCGCAGTTTTGCAGCATAACGAGCCTCGGTAATTTCGCTGAGGCCGCACAAGTAGTCAGACATTGCCAGGAAGACGTAGAATCAACAATTCAAACGCGAAAAAGAGCAAGGGGACTCAATTGACGCCGACAACATCGCCTTCCAATGGTTTGTTTATGGGCGACGGCGAGCTTCTTGCCCACACTCCATCGCGCATGCGCGGTGCCGGTGGCGTCCGCTAGGGGCGCTCCGGTTTGTTTGTAAACAAGAGTTGGTGTATAAGGCAGATCCAGAGCCTTGTACTCCTGATCAGGTCAATTGATTATCATGAGCATTTTGAAGCAACCCAAGACCGAAGAAATGCGAAAGTTGACACAAAAAGAAGAGGAGAACGTCTCAAACACAGCTCAACTTTTATTGTGGACAGAACCCTCTATATAAGGGTTCAACAAACTGAAATAATGGAAAGACTCTTCCCTACTCGCACAACTCTTGTTTGGCACAAAGAAATGAGACGACCCTCCACAATGGCGTCACTTTAGAGGACTGTAACACAGATAACACTGGGAGCCGCATTCCTTCGTGCCGTCCTCTCACCAGCCCGCACGCGTCGAGCTTTACCGCTTTGCACCGGGGTGCTAGGAGCAGCAGCTGACATGGGTCTGCGCCTGGGTTAGCTCAATAGGCTCAAAAATTATACTGATTACAATTACAGGTCTACCTTCTTTGGTCTTGATTGTAGGTTGATATCCAATTGTAAAAAGCTACGCCGAGAAAGAAAGAAAAACGCTGGTCTGTGTTTGAATAAATCACTGTAGTCGGGGTTGTTCCCGTGCAGTTGTTGATTGAAAGAGCGGCAAACTTTGACTTCAACGCCGCTAAAGAGCAGTGTCACTTTTAAAGCACAAGTGTAGGTTTTTATGATATTCGTGGGTGGTGGTTTTTCAGTTCATAATATCAGTCTTGAGTTTGGTAGGTTCATAAAACTTGGGGGACACATTTTCATTGATAGACGTGTGTTAGCGAGTATGCTGGTTTGTGCAGGCATTTTCGCAGAAATTATATTTCAGGCTAAATAACGTACTGGGTGTAAAATAGGGAAGGAAGAGAAGCTCTGTCCCAACTGAAATGTTGTACTGTGATTCATTTTTCATTCAACTATTTTTAGTACTCATTGTAAATGAAACCCACCCTGACCGGAGCCTTATTTCTAAAAACAAAAAGACTGTGTATTCCTTTTGCACTCTATCTACGTATTTACTCGCACAATCAACGCACTCGCGTAATGAACGCACCCCCCAAGTCGGCTCTCAAAATTTCGACTTTTTTTTTCACTCGCGTAATAAACGCATTTCCAACTCGGACGTCAAAATTTTGACCCCCTCCTACGCGCGCGAAATGAACGCACTTTTCTATCCTTGTGCAGCGAGGTCGCGAATGCATGGGCAGCGTGAGCGAACAAAACGCCTTGTAAAAGGCGTTAAAAAATAAAAAAAATCCAACGGAAACAAAAAAAAACATAAATTTTTTTTTTTTTGCACAGCAGTCTGGATTTTTGGGTCGCGCGCCGCCGCAAGGAGTTAAGAAAGAGAAGCGTAGAAGCCCTCGCCTCAGCAAGCGAAACAAAACAGCTTGCGAAAGGCGGCAAAAAAAAAAACAGGACCAAAAAAGAAAAAAAAGTTTTTTTTTTTGCACAGCGCAGTTTGGTTTTGGGGTCGCGCTGCGCGCAAGAAGATAGGAAAGATAAGCGCTGAAGCCCTCGCCTAAGCAAAGCAAAACAACTTGCGAAAGACGGCAAAAAAAATCCACGGAATTAAAGAAAAGAAAAAAAAACTTTATAAAAGGAGCTTTTTTTTCTTTTTCGCACGACGCAGTTTGGTTTTAGGGTCGCGCGCCGCGGCGCAAGGAGATAAGAAGAGAAAAGCAGACAAGCCCTCGCCCAAGCAAAGCGCACATAATGAAGATCCTGCCCTCGCCTCCTCCTTGAGCTTTGGAAAGAGAAGCAAGAAGCCCTCGAAATGAACACACTTTTTTTTTTGCGCATCGGAGTTTGGCTTTGGTGTCGCCGCGCCGCGCGCAAAGAGATAAGAAGTTCGGTCGATTGGTCGATTTTTGCGGGATAAAAGGTCCGTTCATTATGCGTTCATTATGCGAGTAAATACGGACGCAAAAATGTTACCTCGCGCAATGAACGCACCCCCCAACTTTGCCTCGATTTTTCGGGAAAAAAAGTGTGTTCATTCTGCGAGTAAATACGGTAGTCTTGTAACGAAAGGTAATAAAGCAATGTGCTCCAGTATCAAAAAGGAGCCCTCACTCATTATCAAAGGTGAATTCATTTAGCGATGCAATCACTTTTTTTATTTTCAAGTGATGTGCTGACAGATGTAGACATCTGGTCCAAAAGCATCAGTGGCTGCTCCAAAGCAATATTTTGCCCGCTATAGAACGTGCAACAAAAGATGAAATGCCATTTCCATCACTGCAAGGAGTGAGTTTGAGTGTATGATTGAGCCTTTGTCAGAGAGTGATTCTGAGCGGGTGAGTTTGAGTCAGTGAGGTAGAGTGATGAAAGTGTGCTTGCTGTGGGCATAGCTCTCTCGGGCAACTCTGTGTGTGTCCCGTGTGCAGGAGGTGAGGGCAAGACGGGCAAAGTGATGGACATCCGTGGCTGGGAGACGGAGTCTGGACGCAGCGTGGCCAGTGTCACCTGGTCGTCCGGCTCCACCAACGTGTACCGGCTGGGGCACAAAGGGAAGGTGGACCTCAAGTACATCCAGGACGCGCCGGGAGGCTTCTTCTACAGGGACCACCTGCCCATCCTCGGTGAGACTCGTTGAGGGCGACCGAAACCTTTTTGGTCATTTGCCGGCTCCCGTTGGTGGTTCTTGGGTTTCGTGCAGTTAGACCCCTACGACGCAGTCGGCTTTGTGCTGCCATCCTTGTGACGTCGTTGCATTCCGAGAAACAGTGATGAAAACCCCACTAATGCTAGCGCAATTTTATGTCGTGTCCCGACTCGACTTGTACTGCTGTCGGCTTTGTTTGCAACATGCGGGCAAAGGAGGGTGCTGTTGGGTTTGTAATTAAATGATTAAGTGTGCTGAGTTTGGTGCAAAAAACATACATAATATGTTGTGTTTCGTTTTACTATAATTTGAGTGGTTCTGTTCTAAAAATATTTCTCTTGTGGCAAAGAAGGGCAGTTTTCTTATATTCCTTGTGCTTGTCAAGCAGTATATATTGCTTTGTTCTATGAACCTATAAACTTTTTTTTGATTTTCAAAGCAGCTTCTCATCTGTCAAATTTTCAGTTCTACCTTGTACCAAAAATTGACAAGACTGCTGACTGGGCGAGTTGTTAGTTCATGTCGAATAACGTAACAGCGCACAACAAGAGCTGGAGTATTTAACCAAAAAGTTCTCCTAGGCACCAGCAGTGAGAGTTCTTTATTATTCTTTACTTTTTAATTTTTAATATTTATTTTTTAAATAATTCCTAAATTTTATTGTGTTTTTAGTTTTTTATATTTGTAATCTGCATTTGAGGTCGTCATCTCCTTCTTAGGACATAAAAAAAGAGGAGGTGGGTCAAGTTTCATAGAAGAAGAAGACAATACAAATCCAAGAGTTGTGAGTCAGCGCCGAGTGAGTGTATATTTTTTGGTGTGTCTGAGTTTGCGAGTGTTTCTCTTGTTGTGCGCTGTTACGTTATTGGACCTAAAAATTGGTATGTTAATTTAACGTCAGCCGATGCCACTCTCAAAGAAAGTTTCTGAACATGCCTGTCACTTGTTCGCTCGATACAAATGTAGGCGGGGTAATAAAACTGTAGCACTTGCACAAGCTCGAACATGTCCTCTAGAGCAGGGTGAGCGTAAAGTAATACGGATTCGAACAGAAGCTTTGTTTTTGGACAGAAATTGACCTATGCTAATGCAATTTCAGAAGATACATACTAAAGAGACCAAGGGAAGAAAAAGCTTGCGGGAATAATTAAGACTGACGGGGGAATGCATGGTTCCACTGCAACTTTGTGATTGAGAATAGAATGGAAGATAGTCTCAGGGAAACCAGTGCTATCTTGCATCCTGCACAAATTCAAAGTGCACATTTTAACTTGCAAAGTTCACATGATTCTCTACGTGCTCTGGCCCAGAACCGAAATTTGGTAAAAGCAGAGGCAATTTGTCACGCATGAGCTGGGATTAATTTTGGATATTTTCAGAGTAGCGCTTTTCCCCACCTTGCTACCTTCTGTGCTTCCCTAGGAACGTGCACGCAGCTGCAACACGCCCTTCATAGAGGCGGGGGCGCAGCAAAATACGAAAGCTGGCATCCGCCCTCTAAAGTTCCTCCCTCTTGCACGTGTATTGCACCAGAAACCCAAGCCAACACAGCTTGTCGACATTACTTCCTGGTTCGTAGGGGCTGCGATAGTTTGCCTCGAGGTACGCGTGTTCAACGGTGAAGCCAACTCGGTGCGCTGTCTCTTCTCTCCGTGACTCTTTGTGGTGAGGGCTATTGTACAGATAGCATGGTGCATAGAAGTTTGTTTTGTCGGTGTATGCGTGTGGCAGTTCTTTCTTTATATGTATATCTCGTTCTGCATTAGTGCCATGGTGTACTAGGCTTTTTTCTTTTTATTTTCTTCCACTATTTGCAAGGTATGTAAGCTGGCTACTTTAATTGTTTTGGTACTACCTGTTTATTTAGATTAGTTTTAAAAGATTGTCTAAGAAGGGCATTGAAATGATTCCTTTATATATCATGTTTCTTTATGGCAATTTGCTAACTTTGGAAACTCACAAGAAAAGAAAGTGCTTTAAAATTTGTGTCTTTCTGCAGTAATCATTTATGTGCCTCTTCTTCTAAAGCTATGGGGGATATCCTGCTTGTTTTATGCCTGATGTATTAAAATAATGTACTATTTATTTGTTCAACAGGGAAAAGTTAAACATTTGTACAGTTTATTATTACTTTCAATAATTTTCTTGTTTTGTTCTTCTGGGAATTGGAATTTCTTTTATCAGGAAATTGCCCTCATAAAAAGTTTATTCTTCTTTGATGGCAGAGAACTTTCAACACTGGAAAAGCTTATGTAAAGGAACCTCACAGCATGTCTCATAGTGTTCAAGCTTAGTTTGCTGCAGTGTAAAGATGCTGTATTTAGCTTGCTGTTTAATGCATTCTATTGGTGGCTAATTAACCAGCTAGAAATGCATGCTCCCGCTTGATTTTTTTAAAAGAAATGCCATGCTTAGATAAAGACAGTGAGTTTCCATTCTTACTTCCTTCGAGTTAAAACCTCCCTAAAGTACAGCCTGCCCCAGTATTTTATGATCAGTTTGTGCCTAGCTTTAGAGAATATAAGTTATAGTGTCCTTGCACACTGCACTTATCAGCCTACCCTCTTTTTTTCACCCAGTTTGTCCTCTGGGGATACTACAGTGGGGATACTATCGGCTCAGAACACCTAGAAGGTGTTCCGAGATGGTTGAAAAAGGCCTCTAATATTCGAGTGGATTTAGTAAATTATTGACCTCGCTATGAAAAAGAGGAGTTTGGAAGCAGTACAGTCACCCTTGAATTCATCTCGGCATTTTTTATTCGATCGCAGGATCCTAGTTCAGTTTCCAAACTCTTCCGGGCTCTTTGGAAACCACCATTTTCAGTTCTGCATTGACTATGTCAAATGGATAAGCCCCTCGACTGTATCTCCAACGTTGCCGGGACACCATTACACTCCCTAAACACCTAGGCTTACAGTGTCGTGGAAGCTACGTGCTCGTTAGACCAGTCGTTCATCTGCCTTTCGCCGCATGGTTACAGCTGCACCCATACTGCGTGCAGAGAGTTGGGTCAGGCGGCCGAAAGGGGGAGGTTAGAAATTTGCTTTTTTCCACTAACCCTCCACGCACGCGTGCACCCTCTTTCCCGACCCTTGCTTCCCGGTGTCGCTGTTTTCGGAGGGCACCAGCCCTGCACGGCCAGCATTGTCAGCACCTATCTGCACGTGTTTCGTCTTTTACGATTAAATGATAAAAACCGATACAGCAGCACAGCGCAAATGCAGTGATGTGATTGCTGCGCCAAACTGTTCCAAGGGGCTAACCCTGCTACATCCTGCTACATTTCGCCAAATATATGGGTAATCTGCGCCAAGCCTGCGCCAAAGGACCAATTTAGGTCGCCTTTCAACACCGAAACTAAACTGAGCACTGTAATTGAGCAGGCGTGTGTTATGTTGCACAAGCGGCCGCCTGACACAAAGTACCGTGCATCAATTGTCCGCGGTCTTGCATCGGTTTTCCTGGCGTCTCGCATTTCGCGCTCTCGTCTTGTGTATATTTTCAGCGATAGACGCAGATGTCTGCAGACGCTCCGACGCTAGCGTGCCAGGTACCAGCTATGCCGTCATGCTGTGATACGAAACCACGTTTTTGCGCGGCAGGAGTTACTTTGTGAGATGAAGCAATGGCCGTGGGAAAACTATATTTGGTCAATGCCTTTCAGTCACCGTGGTCGCGCAATGTCGAATGTTGCCGTCCCCACATCACTGCAGATATGGTACTTTCTGAAATTCTTATTTTAGAAAGTACCGCCACATGTTCATCAACATTCCTGTTCCTAAGTACCGCCGCATGTTCATCAACATTCCTGTTCTTGTTTAAATCATACGTTGCTACAAAAATCCATCTTTAATTCAAAGACTGCTCTGTCAAAGTATTGATTATCTAGATTCCTCTCGGTGGGCCTTCTTTCGAGAGGGACCTCGGCATGTGAAAAATCTGCCGTGAAAGAAAGTTCAAGTAAAGCAAAAAAGGCAATGTCTGCACGCTGAACCCGCACAGAATGCTTGTTTGTCACGAGTTCAGTTGTTGAACAAAGCGCCCCAAGAACGTTTTGAGGCTGGCTCGCAATGTCTTGCATCAATGCACTCAGGTTGTTTATTTTTTGTGTGTTTAGCTTGTACCTTGTTTGCCGGCTTGGCAAGCACGCGCCACTGGACTGTTTTTGTCGCATGCTCGGAAGTTACATTTTGTGTACAATTTTGGGGATAAGTTAGCGTTGGAGCCGAGGGGCATGGTTTCGGTTTCGATCGGACAGCCGTTGTCTTCGCTCGTGCGACGAAGCATGCCCAACAGCAAGCCTGCCGAAGTTAGCCTCACCTGCATGCGAACATGATTGCATGACTGAGGCACTCCAGCCGGGATTGCAATTCATTGTATTATGTTTGCTTACTTTTGTTGAAAATCTGGCACGCCGAGAACCAGTAAAACAGTGGCAGGCGGTTTTTCAAAATTGCTTGGCAATGCCTACAGCACTGTACACTTGTGGGACGTCTGATCAGTAAAAACAGAAGCATCGAGTTCTGTCACAACACGTCACATCAGAACACAACACAACACAAAGTGCCCTTCGTTTGTACAGCACTTAAAACAAAATTTTAATTTTTTTAAGAATATCTGCTCCAAAATCCACTTTTGCTGCTCCGAAACACTGTCTTGGCTGCTCCAAGCCGCTTGTTCTGCTCCAAAACACTGTTTTGTTGCTCCAAGCACGCACATTTACTGCTCCAAAACACTGTTTGGTTGCTCCAAACGTGCGCCAAAATGGCTTAGGCCAATCACATCACTGCAAATGTCTTCCGATGGTAGGACAACGTTGGGCCACCCTCCGTTCATGGTTCACACACTACCTTCCGGACGGCGCTCGTCACTACAAAAGGGTCCATTATGGCAGGCTCTATTATGTGCGCGAGTTTCGTTGGCCAGTTTTGCGGATACGAGGTTCTGTGTCTTCAATACAAGGCATTGAAACATGCAATTGACGCGGTGCTCATCCCCTTCTTTCGCCCAGGCGTGGGGTCTGCGGTGGACCCTTAGGCTCCGAGGCGGGGGCCCAGGGCCCCGCTCCACTCGCAGTTCAGCGTGGGGGATAGGTGGAGGTCCTTCTGGACATCGAGTCCCTCAAGATCATGCAGGACGGCCACGGGGGCTGGAACCCCAGGATGTCCGAGGTGGGCACCCCTCCTTCATTCCGTCCCCCGCAAACGGAACACGCACAGCTTCCCCGCCACGTCGTTGTACCGCACCGGCTGTCATTCCGCCTCGTTTTTGTGGAGAAAGGAAATTGGCCTGTAGGCATTCGCAGAGGCATTCTGAATGCGTGGCTTTTATACTTCGTTGTACTTTAATGCCGACGGAGCCAATCAAGCGGCACCCAAAGCTTTTCATTGCGGCGCTCGTGTTTTTGTGTTCTTCCTATCCCGAGCGTAACTGATCACGAACAGAAAAAAGTACAGGATCATAGTGCACTCACCGTGCGCGATTGATTTAATCAGTGATAGAAAACACACAAAGGCGATGAGCGCGGCGACGACGCACTTTCGGCGCCACTCGCGATCGGCCTCGTAGCATCGTAGCATCGGCTGCGGTCGGACCGAAGGTAAAGCGGAGCGTAGAACGCCCCTTTCCATGTCCGTCCAAAATCACGCGTCCCGAGTTGCGCCGAACGAATTGTCCGTGAACCAGCGCTCGGAACTGCCGGTCGGCCGCCGCGTAACAGCGACCGGCTTTTCGCAGCTGGTAGGCCAAACGCTCTAATTTTTCAGTCGCGTCCCTTGCTCTTCTCTCCCCGCCGTTGCTGCACCCGCGTTTTGTCGTCAGTTATGTTCCTCGGCTCCTCCTTCTTCGCTCGCCCGTCACACTCGACTCGTAGCCCTGGTCGCCGACGGAGGTGGGACGACCGAAGTAGTAGTTGTTCCCATTGCTCTTGATGCTACCGCGCCGCCGACGAGCGGCTTTGGCACAACGGCGTTTTCGTTGCAGCTTCTTTCTCTAACCCTTTCTCTCGGCTGCTCGACGGTCAGACCTCGAGCGAGGGCCTTCGCGTGCGCGCAGTCCGCTTTGCTGCCAAGCGCATGCGCAAGCGCCGGAAAGTCCCCATTTGAGAGCATTCGCCAATTCCACGGGGTGCGTGCAATCTATGATTGCGCGCTTTGCACTGCGCACTCTTCTCCACCGAAGCGCAAATGGGAGAGCGCACGGAGCTGGCCATATAAATGGTATGCGTTTAGAGGTTGCCTCTGTGATATACCGAAGAGAGGGGCAGTTTTTTAACCCTGGGTTGCCCTTTCAGGTGATCGGGAAGATCGGCACGGTTCACCGCGTGACGGACAGAGGGGACATCAGAGTGCAGTACGAGGGCTCCAACAACAGGTGGACCTTCCACCCGGATGCTCTCACCAAGGTGACCACTTGGGCTCGTCTTCCGGCTGGAGTCTTGGCTCTGGTTGCCACTTTGAGGAGTGCGCTTGGCGACCACGGTAATTTGTGAGGTGCACTTGCATGTCTTCGAGACCAGCATAACAGCCGAACAACGTTCAATGTTTCACTGTCTGAAGTAGAAGAAGGCTATTGTGGGTCTCCATTCTGTCGCAAAGTACCGAGTATGTACCCAGTGTTTTAGAATTTAGCAACTTAAAGAGGAAAACTGTGAGAAGTGTCAAAACTACATGCTTGGTAGCGCACAAAACTTTTTGAATTTGAGGCAATAGGAAAGGGCCTCTTTGATTGGCGGGGCCTCACGCTCTGTGTTCTACCTTATGCTAAGCATAATACCCATTTTACTAATTTTGTGATTAGGGTATACAAGAACTCATCTCTGGTGGTGGCGCATCGGGTGCACTTCCGGTCTGGGGCTGTGGGCGGAAGTCCCCATATGAGACGTGTATTCCTACGTTGTTTTGAAAGGAACCAAACAAAAAATGCCTTCTCGTCAAATTGCCGCGACTGGGGCTATACACCTGTTTCGTTTAGCCTCGCACCCAGCCACATTGTCCCCCTATCCGGTATGCGTTCCGAACAAAAAGCAAGAGATTACAACCCTGAACAAGTAAAAATATATAGAAGGGTCATAACAAGAACGACTGGCGGTTGCAATTAAAAATGCTAACACATTCCTACTGGCGAGGCGAAAGGAAAGCGGTGTTTTCCACGCATACCGGAAGTTCCAGAATTGAAGATGGCGAGCGCCCACATAGAAAAGGTGTATACCAAAAGAGTCGAGAAAGGTTTGAAGGTCAGTCTTCATGTGCTCAGTTCGTCCGAGAACATGGATATGTGCCGTGAAAAGGGAAAAGCAGACGCCGCCGGTCCACGATTGCTTGGGCGGGAAGTACTTTGGGTTGAATTCACGGATACTTGTGGTCGTCAGATTTATTTGTTTTGTTCCAACATGAACGCCGGGAAAACCGTCAAGTTGTACGGACCACCTGCGGACTACGTTCAGTGCGTCTTCATGTTCAAACAACCGCCTGATTGTTCGAACAGTCATCTGATCTTTCTAACGTTTCTGCTTGTTGTCTGCTCTTTTAGATGACATTGGTCCATAGACCAAATGTTAGCACGGTGCTTGCAACAAGAAGTAAGTGCAGGCCTCAAAACACTTTAAGTTTGAAGGTTGGTTGGCAGGCTCGATGTAAACAGTAGATACAAGGTGATGTTGATCATTGTTACCAGTGGCTATTACCGACTTGTTATGTCTAATTCACTTGGTCCAATTCTGCTTGCGATTTTCAGTATCGACGTCGACCATCTCAGCTACGGTTCCACATTTGCTGCCCATGCAACATCGTGACTGAAAATTCGCGAGCGTACATTCTGCGGCGTCCACGCGGAATGAATCGCCGCTTGTCACATTATTAACACAAAGTTTTGCGGTGTAACAAGCCTCGGTAATTTCGTGAGGCCGCTCAAGTAGTCAAACATTGCCAGGAAGACGTAGAATCAACAATTCGAACGCGAAAAAGGGCAGGGGAACTCACACTGACGCCGACAACATTGCATTTCAATACTAGTTTATTTATGGGCAACGGCGAGCTTCTTGCCCACACTCCATTGCGCATGCACGGCGCCGGTGGCATCAGGTAGAGGCGGTCCGGTTTGTTTGCAAACATGAGTTGGTGTATATGGTGTGTTTCACAAAACACAAGCTAAGTCTCTCCTACGAAAAGTAAGCATTGCACAGAAAAAGGTTGATGTCTTATTGGTCTCTGCCAAAGAGCCTATTTATCAAAAATTAGGGACATTCAGTATAATTGTGTTATTAACACTTTTTGAGTAATTAACATTTTCATTAGTAAATTTAAAGGTATGGTTTCTTTTAGAAACATTTTGGGCGTCATCAAAAACCACTAAGTCGGCGCACTTTACAAAAATGTAATGCATGCAGAGTACCTTGAGGCATTCCGAAAGCACGCTCAATTCGGACCCATTTCTAGGTTTGGGTTTCCTATCAGATGGAAGCACAGTGGTCCTGCTACCCAGGGCCAAAGCACGCTCAAGGATTACGCTGGTCTGGAGATGCCGTTTTGACATTAAACCGAAACTTCAAAACGCCTCCAAATTGAGTGTGTTTCGAAAGGCCGTATAGTGCCCTGCGTGCCATATACTTTTGTAAAGTGCGCCGATTTAGCAATATTTGTCAATGCCCAGGAAGATTTTAATCGAACCCATAGCTTTAAATTTTAGTAATTCAGAAGTTAATTACTGGTAAGACGGGTATCGTTGCAGCTGGGGAACAGTGCTAAAGCTTTTTTGAGACTAAACATTTTTATGTGTGTGTGTTTTTGTTTTTTCATGTATCTTGGGGAGCACAATAGCACTTCGTTAGTGAGTCTAGCAGTGTCTATCTTTTGAAGTTGGTGTTCTGGATTGGTAGAAATAAAAAAATTTCTTCCCAGTTCTTTTTTTTTTTTTTGGGGAGGGCATTGGTTTTTGTATTTATGTTCAGGGTCAGTGTAGTTTGCGAAAGTAATGTCAGATGTTCCACAAAAAATAAACCTTTTATTTTATTTTTATTTTTTTTTTTGTAGAGGGGGCATTAGTTTAGGTTGGGAAGGTTTCTCGTAGCTGTTATCTTTTTGTTTGTTGAGGGTGCATCCCATCGTCCTGTTCTGGTTGTTCCTTTGTGCGTCCTGGTGTATTGTGTCCTAGCAAAGGGCAAGTTGTGTGGTTGGCAACCTTGTGGCTGTGAGTATATAAGGAGGTGGGACTGAATGAACCTTTTAGCTGCGTTCGAAACGTTCTGTTCTTCCCTGTTTTCTGTCCCTTCTACGTTTAAGTTTCCAATTCATGCCCCGGTCTCGGGTTAAAGGGAAGCTGAAACACTTCTTTCAAAAAATGAGATAGGGGTTGATTCTAGCATAATCTTATCCCGTGAATCTAAATATATCATTTGTTTTCCCTGAAAAATGTAACTAAATGCAAGAAAACACGAAAAACCTCCAACCAGTCATTACATCGTAAGAGGATATTTCGGCCGCCGAGCGCGTCACTGGAGGGCCACGCGTGCAATTGCAAGCTTGCCAGGTATATTTTCCACACTGACGCCAGTCGTGGACGTCTATTTCTGACCGTTTTGAAAATGGCAAGAGTGCGCGTGCTGATATGATCTCTTTTTCTTCCCTTTTTAAGATTTTTTGATTCCTAAGTAATAATATTATATCACATTATCTCATTTCAAAAAATGAGATAATGTAATAGGTGCTGAAAAATGTGCGAGAGCGGAGATTCGAAAACTCCTCTTGTGACGTTGTGCTCCGGGAAGGAGGTGCCTTCAGCGGTACTTTTCAATGTGACTTTCTGCAGCCTCCGAGCACCAAACTGAAAAATAATTTCGATATTTGAGATCCTGGAGATCAAATGAAGACGATTTAACTGTGTTTCCTCAAATAAAAAACTGCTTCAGCTTTCATTTAAGTTGCAACATGGTGAACGTCCACCAGCTTGCATGTACTCTGTTTTTTTCAATTAATTGAGAGCCTAATTATACTCGAACGTTAATAACCTTTTTTAAGTAGGCTCTTTGGCCTGCTAAGATTGAGTCCAATTGGACATCAACCTTTTTAAGTGCAATGCATACTTTTTGCTAATGCTATTTGGCTTGCATTTCGAGGAACGCCTTGTACAACCAGAAATGTCTATCGAAAGTTATGTCGACTAACCGAAACTACAGTAGCTTGTGTCTTCATGAAATATGTAATTACGTGTATACCGCTGTTGTCTTTGGTTTGGGCCATTCCTTTCCTTAGGCAATTTGTTTTGCTTTCCAGGTGGTGATGTTCTCCGTTGGGGACATGGTGAAGATCTGTGATGACTTGCAGAGGTTGAAGGAGTGGCAGGTTGGCCATGGAGAATACATTGATGCCATGAAAGGGGTAAGCAGTACACCCTCCTACCTGATTTTTGTCAATTCGGAGAGCTCTAATCAATCAATGATGTCTTTTTGCACAGCATTTCGAGAAACACACTAATGGTTCATATGTTACTACCACTCCTTTCTATAACGCCTCCAAGCCTTGAGCGGTATGAAAATAAATAAATAAACTTGTCATGCCTTTTTAACAGAAAACTCATAAAGGTCGAGCCACTTTACACTTAAGGTCTATTCACACGATGCATCTTGTTGGCGAATCTTGTGTCGCGAAACTAGGTTTCGGGAAACAGATTCCCCGTCTGAACGCGACCGAAAAAGTGGCGCGCCTCCGAAAAAAGTGGCGCGTGTTCCTCGCTTCTGGAGCAATTTTTCGCTGAAACCTCACCGAGGCCTGTCAATCACCCGAAGGAGAAACGCGGACGCTGCCAATGGCCGCTCGACTTCGCTATGACGTCTGACCTTCGAGGAGGAGCGAGCTTTTGGAGGAGTCTGATTTTTGGCCGATTCCGTATCCGAGCCAAAGCCGAAAAAGAAAAACAAACATGGCGAGCGACAAGCGGAGAAGCGGTGCGTACGGGCGACGAGTCTTGGTCCTACTCGGTTGCAGGTGTGTGAACGGCGCCTACAGTACGGGTTGGTGGCGCGGTGCAGATTCATCAACAGTCGCGACGAGTGCAAGCACCGCATATAAACATGATGACTGGGGATAACTTTCTTTATTAGCGGTGCAAAAATGTCCGAAATGCTTCGAGATCATCCGCCTGTTCTTTGACGTTCGCGGTCTTTCCCGGGTTTGGCAGGACTAGTAAACCCAGTGAGCCGAATCTGACGAAGTTTATTGAGTGGTATTAATAAAACAGACTGTCTCTTCACACTGTGCGTACTTCATATCATTTTGATGCGAAACGCTTGGTATTCCCGGTGCAGATGACAAGGTTTGGCGAAATTCTCGTGAGTCAATACGTCACAGGTTTCGCGCGTCAAACTCCACGTGTGAACAGGCCGATTTCGCGAAATCTTGTTTCGCTAAACTGTGGCGCGTTGAAAAGATGCATTGTGCAATGAGCCTTTAAGAGCAGGGCTGCGCAACTCGAAAATGACGCAGGCCATCTAGATGTTCAACTGGAACTACGCAGGAATCCAACTGACTGGCAGACAGGTTTTCAATATCTGGCATCATCGCAGCTGGTTACCACTTGAGCATATCTCGCAGTGTCATGTCCGTGGGCCGCACAAGACAGTGCCCGCGATCCGAATGCAGCCCGTCGGGCATCATGTTGTGCATCCCTGCTTTAGAGTGACGTGTAGAGGGCAATTGTCTAGCAGCAGAACCCATTCCTCAGAAAGTGTGTTTCACATCAAAGAGATAACCGTAGTTACCCAATTGTAACGTGCCCTCAATTCTAACGTGCACCTAGGTTTTATAACCTATGAGAATGGATGATTTCAACATACATTTCGTGCTCGATTCAAATGCACAGGCAGTTTTTAGGTATACCTTTCTCAAAAAAGGTGCATGTTAGAATTAAATAAGCGTGGTAACCACAAACTTTTTTCCGGGAAATCAAAGAAATCAAAGTCTTAGTAGAGATGCAAAAATACAGGGTGAAACAAGGAGACGGCAGGCTCTTTAAATCGACCGGAAAATTCGGTTTCTTAACCTATCGCGCTACGACTTTGTGCAGCGTTGCCCACAGATGGTGCATTTTTTTCGTAAAATTTGCAAAGAACGAACTTACCTGAGAAAAAAGTAAAGAAAGAAAAAGGCTTAGCTCCTATGGAAACGCAGTGACGCCACCGGTCTGCAAACAACACGGCGCCGTTTCGCACGGGAGACAAGAGATGGCGCAAGCGGTCGCGACGCCAACTGCCGCCAACGAACGAGCAGACGACGCCGAGAGCCATCGTGTTTAGCAGACAAGGAACTGCAGTTCCTTGTTGTTACCGCGCCTGTTTTTGTTTCTGTGACTGTCGCCGCCTGCGGAACGCGAGCCGCTTTGAGTCGAAAGGATCGTCTGCTAAAGTGCCGGCTCTCGGCGCCGTATGCTCGTTCGTTGGCGGCGTTCGTTGCGCCATCTCTTGTCTCCCGTGCGAAACGGCGCCGTGTTGTTTGAAGACCGGTGGCGTCGCTGCGTTTCCATAGGAGCTAAGCCTTTTTCTTTCTTTACTTTTTTCTCAGGTAAGTTCGTTCTTTGCAAATTTTACGAAAAAAATGCACCATCTGTGGGCAACGCTGCACAAAATCGTAGCGCGATAGGTTAAGAAACCGAATTTTCCGGTCGATTTAAAGAGCCTGCCGTCTCCTTGTTTCACCCGGTAAATACGAAAAAATAGAAACACGAAGGGACGGAAGGCAGAACTTTTGAAAGTTCAGTGAGTGACGATAAAATGGTTACGACGAGGGGTTACCATGCAGAGCCATTTGCGTGCAATGTTCGAGCCCTTTTTCTGGGGCGTTGCGCCATGCAGTGCCTGGGCAAGCTGGGCAAGGTGACCAAGGTGTACACGGACGGGGACCTGAGGGTGAACGTGGACGGCCAGACGTGGACGTTCAACCCCTGTGCGTGGTGCCCGTGCCAGGCTCGGCCACCGAGATCAGCAACACCATGACCGCCAACACGAGGGAGGAGCACGCCAGTCAGTGGACCCGCCCTCTCGCCGTATTCATTTGTGACGCGTGACCCGGAGATAAACGTTTAGAACGCTCGCAGGGCATTTCGGTTGCCCATTGTCGACCCGTGAATCGCGTCTTCTCGCTCTCAGATTCTGGGTGGAAGTTTCAACGGCTGCCTCTAGTTCTCGCTGTGAAAAGAATATGTCGAAGGATTTTGAAAACAAATTGGGCAGTATATTTTGCTCCCAGGTGCTTGTATGGCCAGCTTCAGAAATATTCTGGAGCCGCCCACGGTGTCCCTCTAGCACGGTGGTTCTCAAATGGGGGTCCGCTGGCCCCAGGGGCTCTGTGAAGGCATTCTAAGGGTCCGTGAAGCCCTGTCTCATCAGTCAAGCCCAGCAATAAAAGTTGTTTCTTGTTAGATTGAGAAGAAACGTTCCAATTTTCGGGTGAGTTTTCTTGTGTATGGCGATGACAGAAATCTACTTCGCACTAGCCCTTAGCTATATTCATTTATTAAATCATTATCATAATTAATCTATACCTTCCCCTCCCCTCACCACAGACAAGGTCATCCATCATCTCCGCCGATCCACAAGGGGTCTGCGATACATCAATGGTTGAGAACCACTGCTTTAGCAGATAAATGCAATCAGGCTAGTGCTGCCGTCGTGAATCTTAAACCAATAAGATGAAGAAATAATTTTAGAGCGCAGCTCTTAGGCGCTTGTCCCCATGTTTTACGGCGGCACCGTCGGCGTAACTGTGCACGTTGCATTATGGGACGTCACAGACCTCTACGCCAATTCAATTCCCCGCTAAATTTAGCGAAGAAACTGAATTGGTGTGTAGGTCTGTAACGTCCTATAATGTAACGCTGCAAAATCGATTTCCCTCTAAATTTAGCGGTAAAACTGACGTCACATGACCTCAACACTGTAGTGGCGGAGAAGGCGAGAAAGACTCGAGACATAGGGGCGTGCTGGGCTCACAAGAATCTGGAGATTCAGATCCTGGCGCGTATGAAGAACAATCTTCGCAGTGCAGTTCTCGAGCCCGAAGTAAAGTGCCTTTGTCCTGCCATACGGGTCCATGTCCACTCCGCTACAAACACCAATTCAGTTTCCCTGCTAAATTTAGTGGGGAATTGAATTGGTGCTGAGGTCAAAGGGGGAGGAGAAGAGAGGAGGGGAGGGTCCTCCGTACCCTTCCCTCCTCCTCCTGCGAACCCTCCCGTCACGGTATATCACAAAATTAAAATACCTCAAGAGCTGCGCTCTAATTTCGCATTAGAGAGATTTGTAAACGTCTCAATTTCCTTTATCAACTTTTAACAGAATTTCTATTTGTGCATGAAGTCCCGCCACATCACCCTTAGCTGATTTATTTCAAACAGTTTTGCCGTGGTGTGATGTAGTGCAGTATAAGAATAAATTTTTTATTAGTATAAGATTTGCATAATCTGGGCCACTTTGACATTGGAAAATCACTTGAAATAGCAGTGTTGTAACATTGACCTCACACTGTCGTAATTTCTCGGACGAATGTTGACGTCCCGAGGACACCTGAGTTCCAGACTAGAAATTATTGAGCCGGCAATATATCATTAGACATCTTATAAAAAATTATCATTTTTATCCAAGTCGTCTAGTTTCAAAACAGCCGGTCGTTATGCTAAACTTTCTTTTTTTCTTTTTTTACATATGTATGTGTTTATATTTTTCTGTTTTATAAGTTCCCCGATGTCTTTTTTTTATTGGTTATTTGTTAATAAGGCTACAATTTTCCTAGATGCCCTACTGCATTTGTATTTTAGGTTCTTGGGGTCAATTCAGCTATTTCTGACAGCCTTTCCCCTTATCTCCACCAATATTGATTTTATTGGAGGAGAAAGGAATTAATATTATTGAAACGCGCTCTTTGACACCTCGTGTTCCAGACCCCCTGCTGAGCCACCTGCTGTCCGAGGGGGCCAGCCAGTGGCCGGGGACACGGGTGCCCTGGACCGCCTGGTACGGGAGGCTGCTCAGGGACACACGGACTTTGTCCGGGAACACCTGGCCAAGCACCCGGACAGGGTCAGTCCATCCTCGGTCGTCCACTTCAAATGAGTGCTGGCGCTGAAAGTGCAACTGTGCTGTGTTGCGTCAGGCTACCAATGTTACTGGAGCTACAATGAGGCCGTTGGAGATGAGTGCTCTTAAAGTCGTGTTACTAGTTGTGTCTCGTCAAACATTGTCCGTTTGTAACTTATTGTTTGTTTGCAGTTGACCCCACTTTTAGAAAGCAAGATAACGAAAACTTCTTGTTACACAAAATACCCACCATGAAATGAACCTTTTGCCGAATTTCCGAAGCATCAAATGGAATTCTGGGAGTGTAGGTACATGCGTTGCATGTGATGGCGTCTGCAGTAGAAAGTTTTTTAAAGTAAAAACTGAGAAAATGGCACTTCCTACTTGCATTCCACAAATGCCTTATTTTGGTTATTCACTTTGAATACTTTACATTGGGAAGGCGAGCGCGTGCAACATGTGCGCCTACGTTCCCACCATTTTCTTGGACGCTTGATTAATGAAGTGAAAAGTGTATTGATTTTGAACTAGGAGCGTCTGCACTTAAACTCGAAAGGAAACCGGGGATGCACATTCGTTTCAAATGATTGACTCTATGGAACGTCTTCACATTGGTTGGTGGAGTTGACATATTCACCTATTCTGTGAAGGGCTTTCGAGCTTGTCGTTTTCCTTCTTTATTTTTTGTAAGTATTCCCGCCTTGCATCCAGCCCATCAGATGTGTTGGTGGTGGCGAGTTACCGCTTTGCTTTTACCCAGCTAAGATGCGCAGCTCTGTAGGCAGCCTAGCTCTTAGCGTTTCCAGCTCTTAGGTTTTTTAGAGTGCAGCTCTTAGGTTTCCGGCTTGAGCGGAGTCCGCGTCGCCGTACCGCGCGGTGCATTATGGGAAATGTCCCATAATGCACTGCGTGAGCCCCCCTCCCCGGATCATGTGACCCCCCCCCCTAGGGTCACTTGACTTCGGGGGGGGGGCGTGATCCCCCTTGCTTCTTTCCCCAAGGTCATGTGACCCCCCCCAAAGGTCATGTGACCCCCTCTCCCGGAGGTCACGTGACCCCCCCCCCCAAGGTAATGTGACCCCCCTCCCCTTGAGGTCTTGTGACCCCCCATGGAGGAGATTGAAGAATGAGGGGAGGAGGAGGGGTATACCCTCCCTGAGTACCCTTCCCTCCTCCTCCTCAAGAGCTGCGCTCCAATTCGCCGTTACAGGGAGTTGTAAACGGCTTTCACTTTTTTTTATAGGTGGACTGAAATTTATGCATTAAGTCTGTAAGCCTTTTTCTAGTTTCTTACAGGCGTCGTGTGTTATGAAAATTCATATCATAATTTCTGGACTATAGTCGACATCCTGTCTGCAGGGGCAAATTTTGGCTGAACAAAAAAACTTTCCTTAGATAGTCCGCACTCAGTGCATAGTTTGCATTCAGTCCATCGAACGCATAATGATCCTCCTTCACAGCACACCTTGAGAAATGGCCACTTTATTAGCGCACAAAAATCTTTTATGACACAAAAGTCTTCATTAACATAATCAGTAATTCACGAAATCCGTCACACATCGTCCTATTGAACGATTTAGAAAAATAAAGATTCTTGCGTGGTCTGCGCCCGTAGATAGTTCTCACCGCATAAAATTTCAACTTTTATACGTACAGTATAAGATCCTTACAACAGACCTGGTTACAACAGACATTTGGATATAACATACCGATTTGTGAAGTTCAGTTGGTTTTCCTCTATGTACCATTAACTCAATTTCATATCTGCATACGACATACTCCTTTTACAAAAGACCAAAATCTTGGTCAAAATCAAGGTCTGTTATAACGAGCTTAGACTCTATGTAATTTGCAGAAAACACCGTAGTTACTAGTCAGTTTCTGATGAATGAGAGGGTTGCCTTCCAACCACAAACTTTCGGACCGTTCTACAGCGGCCAGGTGCTAGAGAGATGACCCACTCGTTGCACACGTGCGTGTGTGCTCGCAGGTGAACCAGAAGAGCTCGGGGAAGACAGCCCTGCAGGTGGCGAGCCACCAGGGTCACCAGGAGATCGTGGAACTCCTGCTGCAGTGCGCTGCTTCCGTCGAAGCGCAGGACGACGACGGCGACACCGCCCTCCACTACGCCGCCGGGTGGCGCCCTCGTAGATTGCCGCCGACTGTCCGAACTGCAATTGCCGACTCGTGAAGTCCAAATTTTCGGAGGTTTTCGTTGCCTAGTACCAATGAACCGTGTATAAAGTATCAGCACTTTCATCAGCCGTTGTCTCGTGGCCAGCTCGTTGCTTAGCGCAGAACAGACGGAGGTGTCGAAAGTTACGATCAGAGGATGCGACTTCCGGAGCTTAAGATGCGGCGTCAGGAAGCTCGGGCGATATTGTTTTACTCGGTAGCGGACTGTCTTGACATTTCTGGAGGACGTAAAAAGAGTTCCTGCGATTTCCGACGAACCTTCGGGGAACTGGCATCAATGGTTTTAAGCACCAAGGCTCAGTTTTAAACTGTGATAGCCCGCTACAAAGGGTTCAGCCGACAGAATCCAATCCAGTCCGATGTCCTTGTTACTCTGAAGTGTAGCTTATTTATGGCTCCAGTATTGCTTTAGGCTGAATGCAGCCTGGGTCAGATTGGATTGTGATTTCGCAAAGAGATTTCTGCTTCGCCATCGGTGCTTCATCAAACTGTCGCCATCGCCATTTTTCGGTTTGCCTTGCGGTTCACTTCCTTAGCCATCTCTTGGAATGAGGAGGTGGGTGTCTGCCATTGCAGGAACCAGCCGGTGATCATGGAACAGCTGCTCAAGGCGGGTGCCCATGTGAATGCGGTGAACAAGGCCAAGTGCACGGCCCTTCACGTGGCCGTGAACAAGCAGCACGCCAACTGCGTCCGGGTGCTGCTCAAGTTCCGTTCGATCCTCAACGTCAACATCCAGGCACGCATTGGCTTTTCCAATGCCCACCTCGCGAGTCTTCAATGTCGTTGC
Organism: Ixodes ricinus; assembly: GCA_037355805.1. Taxonomy (NCBI): domain Eukaryota; kingdom Metazoa; phylum Arthropoda; class Arachnida; order Ixodida; family Ixodidae; genus Ixodes; species Ixodes ricinus. The sequence goes on along the minus strand of JAZHYW010049754.1, from coordinate 60,097 downwards.
CGGACCATAAGTGTCGACGCGACGTGATTCGGCGGGCTGCCAAAGAAGTTTCGGATGCCTCACTTCTGGTGGATATATGAGAAAGTCCCGGGAAGCAAAGCGAAGCTTGCTTGATGCGCAGTGTAGTAGCTGTTTGTGCTAAGCGTGTGTTACCAGGCCAAAAGAGTGTCCAGTTTATTGTCCCACGGTGCAGCCGATGCAGCAAGTAGATTTCACAGACAAAACTATACAGGCCTGAAGCCAACGAGTAAATTTTTTTTTCAATAATAGTGACAATTGTGTGGTACCAGCCGATTTGATTCTAAATCACTGCTTTGGCATTTACTGTCCTTTTTTGTTGGTCGTCTGCTTTGGAAGTGAGGCTCTGCAACCGTGCACATTTTTGCAGCATCTCGGTAGCTAGCCGGTAGCTTTGTCATTTTTAGAAATAAGGACTATGCTAAATAATATAGAACAAGTAGACAAAGTGAAGAAACAGAGTGTGTACTTACAACCGATTGGTTGAAAAGGCAGACATGAAAGAACAAGAATCCACCGCGTAACCTTTTATCGCATGCACGTGTAATTGCCATGGCATGTGTGTAAAAGTGTGAAATCCTTCGCTCGCTGTACGGAGACCTTTCTTGATTGCAAACGTCTCCGTAGACTTCTTACCTCTCCGCATGGAGTGCTGAGGATGTTTTCTTTGTGGCCTTTATAGGACTCGTATGGGGACACAGCCCTGCACGACGCCATAGGCAAGGACAACCTGGAGATCATCGACCTACTCATCAACGTCCCAGAGGTGGACTTTTCCCTGAAGAACAAGAGGGGCTTCAACGTGCTGCACCACGCCGCACTCAAGGGGAATAACTTGTAAGCTTTGGAAGTGTCTGATTTCGAGTACCATGTTGTCTCTGTCGTAATCCAGCAATTGCTACTAAATCTGTATACAAATGTTTGCTCCAGGGGCAGGTAACACGTCTAAAACATTTAGCAACTAGACGAGAGAATTTGTTCCGTTTGGCCTTGCTTACTATACTCGGCGGTAACTTTTTTAGCTATAGGTTATAAAAAGCAGTCCAGTTTCCACAGTGCTCCAATACTGTTGAAGCTACTTGCGCGAGAGTGTGGATTTCTTTTGGCGTCTCCTTCGAACACGACCAGGTGCATATGATCGCAAGACATGCTTGCGGAGCAATGTGGGTTTGTCGCACTGTGTAGCACATGAAAGGTTGATGCCAAGTACCATAGCTCTCCACTCAGTGTTAATCAAATAATGGAACATTGCTTGCTAGTAGTAATAGAGTGCTTCAATTGTTTGTGTTTATTATTTATTGATTTATTTATTTGTAGATAAATAAATGAATAAATACTTAAAAGTTCCTTAGCCCTTGTCGAGCTGTGAGGCTACGTCAGTAGACGTAGCAAATGTGCTGGAACTTTTGTAAGATTCACATTTCTTTTACAGCGCAACGGAACGCCTCCTTTCTCGAACGCGACAAATTGTGGACATAAAGAAAGACGACGGGTTTGCGGCCCTTCACCTGGCGGCGCTCAACGGCCATTTCCTGGTTGTGGAAACCCTACTCATTCAGGTAGCCATTGTGTCGTCTTGCTAGCCCTTTTACGCCAAGGGTGTCCAGAGGACAGCAATGTTGCAGTTTGTGCATCCGTCTATATTTTCCGACCTTTTACGTGTGCTCATTGTCTTCTGCCATGCTTTGGCTGCGTGTGCATGCTCAAGGCTCGCAAGAGGCCGAAGTGCCATCGAAGGTGGGAAGCTCGCACTGGGGATGGGGCACCTGTCGGTGTCGCTGTCGGTGACTATAGTAGCGCTGCGATAGGTGCACCGGTCTTGCGGAAACATGCCGGCTGCGTTGCGAGCGGTCTTCCTCGTTCCACCAGGGCCAGTGCGAGGCAGACGTGCGCAACAACCGCAAGCAGACGCCCCTGCTGCTGGCGGTGAGCCAGGGCCACTGCGCCATTGCGGAGCTGCTGCTGGGGGCGGGGGGAGCTCAGGTCAATGCGGAGGACGAGGACGCAGACACGGCCCTCCACCTGGCCCTGATCAAGCGGTCGGCGATCCGGCCGCAGGACTTGGACCCCGCCGAGGCACCGGTCATAGCAGGGGTGCGTCGGGGAACTGTCGCGCTCTGCTCGTTTGGGCTGTATTTCTTGACTCGAGTTTGTGACGTGATACTGAGTGACTCTGTGGGGTTATTTGATGTTTGTGATGTGCCCAACTGACTCCTTGATATGAGTGGTATAACTCCTTAATCTTATCAAGGAGTCGACCGACTCCTTGATATGACTTAATTTGTGACATGATATTGAGGGACATTACGTGGCTTCGAGTGTAGGTGTGAGAACAGCTAGCGAGCCAGAGTTTGTGAAGAAATTTTGAGCAACACCGCAATATTATTTGGAGTTCATGATAGGCCCAACTGGCAGACACCTGTCTGTCAGTTGGGCCTATCACGTGGGTCTGACGTCACACCGCTGTGGTGGCGCTGCTGTTGGTGTGGCGCGTGCTCAGGCGCTTCACATCACTCGAGTTTGCTTTGTGCGCACGCACAGTGCCCGCGCCTAGTGTGATCAAACTCGTTGTTGTTTGTAAGCAGCGTGTCGGTCTATATTACCAAAACACAAACTTGAACACAAACTCGGTGTCACGCACACTTCTTCGTTGGCTTATTTTATTGTTCCGTATCAGCGTCGCTGGTCAGTGTGGCCGCTCTTTCCGCGAAAGTCTAGCTTCGCTCAAGCACCAGTTAGGCGAATCATCGCCACTCAACAATGGCAAGTCCCAGCACTGCTTTCACTTTGACAGGCAAGACAGGCAATCTCCTTGAAACAAAAGCGTGCTGCCATCCTCGACAAAGTGCGCATAAACATAAAAATTGCCGTTCACCGCCAGCGTCCTCTGCGGCGGCTGTTGCAGCTGTTGACACGGTCCGTACGTATACGTAGCTTGCAGGACCCTTTCTTGAACGGAGCTTCTCGCAGCTGGCGAGAAGCGGCTTCGATCTAGCAGAAAGCGCTTGCATGGAAGCCTCGACCGGTTTCTGCAGGCACGATAAACACGTGCCCGTGACAGCCCGTGCAATCTTTCTTTTGCTTGTTACTTTTATGGAGTCCAGATCTAACAAAGACGCGGATATAGCAAAATGATTTCCGATTCTCGCTCACTTTGTTGTTACTGGGCTCGACTGGGTGCAAGTAGAGGTAGTGAGCCAGAGTTTGTGAAGGGATTTTGAGTGACACCGTGGTATTTTTTGGAGTTCATGATAGCCTCAACTGACAGACACATTTATAGTACTCCTTGATTTGATCAAGAAGTCAAATGACTCATTGATATGACTGAGTTTGTGACATGATATTGAATAATGCTGTGTGATATTGAATGTGGGGGATAGCTCAGATAGCGAGCCGGATTTGTAAGGTGATATCTAGTGACGTTATGATATTGGCTGTCTGTGCAAATACAGAGAGCGAGCCAGATTTTGTAAAAAATAATGTGTAACAATGTTATTCAAACTCTATTATATGATGCCAACTGAATTCTTGGATATGACTCGGAGTTTGTGATACGATACCGAGTGATGGTGTACTATATTTAGGGTTGTTCGTTTTCGGGTAAAACCCGATTTTACCGATTTTACACCCAGAACATGTTTCAGGAGAATCGGGTTAAACCTGATTTCTCCCGAAATCCAAAACACATAACCAACCTATTTATTTTTACACCGCCGGAGTTTACGAGCACATACGCTAGCTACCCTATTTCGGGACAACAGTGACCTATAGTTCATTTCGCAAGCTGCGTGCGGCACTGTGGATGCTACACGACTCTCAAACTACCGCCCAATGAGCGCGCCTGACTCACCATGACATTCTACGGAGGCCGGCTGAGGAAAAGCGACAATAGGTGTTGGGGCCTCGGAGGGACATTTCGGTCCCCCCTGTGCAGGTAAAACCACCTCGGTTCCACCTGCACAGGTGGAACTGAGGTGGTTCCACCTGTGCAAAAAAAGAAAATGAATGTATTACTGAGTACATTTCTAAATTTAACCCGGTAAAACACGAATTTCGCATTGTTTCCACAAAAAAGCCCGATTTCTCCCCAATTATCAGCTTGAAAAATTGCACCCAATTTTTAACCCCGAATTTAAAAAAGATATATAAAACCCGAAAGCGAACAACCCTAACTATATTGGGTCAAAGCGCGCGTGCAGGTAGTGATTCAAAGTTTATGAGGCGATGTTGATTGACTCTTCGAAAATATTAGAACTTTACACAATGTCAACTCGCTCCTTGATAAGAGTGTGATATGATATCAAGTGTGGGCTCTTTTGCCGACAGTGAAGTAGGAGTTTGTGAGGCAATTTCAAGTGACCCCCCAATACTATTTGAACTTCACAATATGATGTCAGCTCACTCCTTGGTACGTGTTTGCGACGTGATATCGAGCGACATTACACAATGTCGGGTCTGGGCGCGTGCGCAGATAGCGAGCCAATTGGGTTCTTCGCCCCTGCCCGAAGTGGACGGCACCTTGGCCCTGGCCTGCTTCCTCGCCAAGGAGGGTGCGGACCTGAACAAGAGCAACCTGGTGGGCAGGACTCCCCTCGACCTGGCCGGCTCGCCCATCGTGGCCGACCTGCTGCAGCACTGGAAGGCGCACAAGGAGTGGGTAACCCCTTTTGTCTTCCCCGTTGCCCCTACATCTTGTGACCGCGTGCAAGTGTTCTTAAAATATCCGTGGTCTCCAGAAACGTTTACCTACTACAATTAGGGTGCCTGAAGCACGTTCCAACTGTTCCGTCTGCCGCATCCAAAGAAGCGGTCCCTCGATTTCCGCCCAATGACATCATACAAGTGTCGTGCCGTTGCCGGCACTTCGTTAGAAGGACCTCTGAGAGCTAAAAAACCGAGCCGAAATGAGCCTAGAAAAGTGGCAGTGTCAGTAAAGTGGCAGTGTTTTCACGTTGTGTGGCCAAGAAAATTTAGCGTCGGAGGTATTGATGTAGAAAATGAGCCCTCTGTGTGCTCTTTTCTAGTTGCACGTAGAAAAGATGAGATTTCTTTTCGTTCGATGGTACACGATAGCTCTGAAACGCTCAACCATGCCATATACAAGGTAGTGAGGCGTGTAGTTAGGCGAGTCTGTGCATAATGAGAATGCATAAAACGCTAGGAAAAGGACACAGGCACAAGTGGAAGCCAAATACAGTGCCGACTATCGACCGTCATTTTCTTTCATAACAAAACACGTTCACACAAAAGCAGGAACAATAAACGAGGCAGGGCATCCCTCCATCAGACCAAACCATGCATCCCCTCTGCTTTCTTTATGCTAGGGCGACTGCAAAATGATCCGCACTCAGGCCATAGAATTTGTTTTAGCCGAAACCTTTCCAAACCCTAGCCTCCCACGGATTATTGCGTAGGCAAATCCTCGGCTGATTTGCGAATAATTTGTCACGTCATCCACGTTCGCTCGTCCGCCCGACGGAGTCGGTTCACGTGCCCTGCAAATGTCGTCATCAGTCGCGGATGCGGACGGGCGTCCAGCTCCTTTTCTGTGGCTGACACTTGTGCATCCTTCCTCGAACTCCTGTATCCATTCAAACACACTTCTTTGCGACATAACACTTCCCTTGTGCCGTGCACAGTCTTCGATAAGTATCAACACGAGACACACCCCGAGACTGCAAAAAGTATGTCCAGTGGGTGTGGCGACGAAGGCGCTGGAGAGGAGAAAAGTGAAGGGGCGGGAGGAGAGTGACGAAGGAGCGAGAGAGGAAAAAGGGAGCAAAGAGGAGACGACCGCTATTTTGAGGCAACACGCTTTCCGTACAGAGCAGTGTTGAAGCTATGCGTCATCTGCTATGGGCTGACTTCTTTTTCGCCTGAATAATGTGGGTCTGTAAGGTGACTATTAACTAAATCGCGTCTCGCGCCGTCCAAATTGCTCTAAAAAAGTTTTTTGCAAAAAATTAATTTTTTGACACGCATGTTTCAACCAGATTGTTTAAAAAAAACATTTTCTTTTTATTTTCAGGGGCCCTTTAAGATAACTAGAGTGCGGAGAACTTCTTCATCACCCTCGTAGATCCGTCTGCGTCCGTGGCAAAACTCATACAAACAAATATAAATAACGGAAAGAACATAAAACACAAGGACAGATGAAACGGTTTCCCAACTGTCAGCAGACGTTTAATGACAACTCCGACGGGCCAGGCTCTTTCTTCCGACGGAGGAGGAGAGTGAGGGTTGTGTTATCGGGGGAGGGGGATGTGAACCATAGAGCTCTGCATCGTCTACATTCGCTCTACATTCCAAGTATTCGTGCTAACAATGGGGAAATTTCGTGGTTTGTCAGAGGAAGGGCTTGTCCGTTCGCTAATCTTTACGGGCCACTGCAGGAAGGCGGCGGCAGCCCTGGCGGCGGCGGCTGCGGTGGCTTCCGAGGTCGTGCCGGCTGAAGTGGTTCCGGGCAGTGAGTGCCAGATCTGCCTTGAGGCCCTGGCGACCGTGGTGTTTGAGCCGTGCGGGCATCGGGTGGCCTGCGAGGAGTGCTGCTCACGCATGAAGAAGTGCCTCAGCTGCCAGCAGATCATCGTCAAGAAGACCGACCCTGGTGAGACCGCCCTTTGTGAGTCGTCCAATAAGTAATATGATGTGTTTATTTGTCAATTTTTTTTTTTTTTCTAACGGTACATCGTGTTGAATTTGTCAGAGCCACGGGGGTTTGTGGCTTTGACGGCAGTCAGCTCCGTGCTCTCCGTTTTTAAAGCATGAAACGCTTTTGAACACTGTTCTCCAAATCCCAATATTTTGTTTGTCCGTGGGATTTCCGCTAAATTTAGCGGGGAAAGTGGCGTCTCGTTACATCACGCGACCTATACGCTTTGGGGAAATTGACGGCACGTGAGTTGTATGTCGACTCAGTTTCCCCGCTAAATTTAGCTGGAAAATTCACGTCTTGTGACCCAGGTACCGATTCAGTTTCCCCGCTAAATTTAGTGGGGGAAATCGACGTCACGTAACCTATACAACCATTCAGTTTAATTTAGCGGGAGAATATACGTCACGTGACATACCAATTCCCTATAAGGCATTTCATGCATTTTAGGACTTTGAAGGTAAAGTTAGCTGCCAATTTTATTTGGTTCCTTTTTTTTTTGTTATTTATTTTATATCACGTCTTGCGGCCAACCACAAATTTACAATACCAACCGCTAAAAAAACAAATAGAAAAAAAATTATGTTTGGAGTTACTTAGCAATCTTTTTAAACTATGTGATAACTTTTCATTGCATAAAAACATAGATTTGAATATACACACTGCACACTGGTGTGCACATATTTTATCAGTGTAAAATACCGTAGTAACAGAATCGCTTGCCTCGAAGGAGAGTTTGTCTAGGCAATGGGCAACTGTAGGAATCATGCTGAAATGAACTGGAAGGCTGTACTCAGTTTCACATTATGTGCGAGCGCAGCAAGATCTGGGCTTTGAGCTGCCTCCTGGCGAGCACGGGCACCCGTGCAGTGCAAGCATCGTTCGGGCAACATGCCCGTGCCTGTAGCTTTGACTTTGCTTGCACGTAAAATGAGAGAGACTATAGTAAATGACAGGTTAAGGATAAATTGGAAGCCCCTCCACATCTCTCCCCTTTGGCAGAGCAAACGCTGGAAAGGAGGCGACTTCCTCTCCGGCGTTCGCACTGCTAAAGTGCAAAGAGGTGGGAGGAGCTTCCACTTCGTTCTTGACCTGTCACCGACTATTATAGTATAGGGTGTGTTCAGATAAGGACGGTCATGGGGGTGTCGTGCCTATGTTTTGTTTCCAATAAAATTTTCATACGAGGTACCAAAACATGTTCACGCATCGGAACAGACCTTATTTAACACGACACTTCCTTGTTTTTGTGAAAATAAATTGCATCCGAGAGGATGAACAACGATTTTCCAATTGTGCTTGGATGCAACTTTGGGGGCCACAGGAATAAAGAATACACCTATCTGTATGTAAAGCACGCCAACTGGTCTACTTGAAATAATTGAATTTATATAACTTAGGTTTATAATTGAAGTAAAATAAAATTACGAACTTGGCCTCTTGTGCAACTCTTACATATTCAGGCATTTTTCTGCAGATTTTTTTAACACATCTTAGATCTTAAATATTTTAGTTGAAACGTTTTGTACGGAGTATTTTATTCTTTATTCACTTTTAACAAAAACATTAACGCTCAACTATTGCAAATCTTTTTTTTTTTTCTTCATTGCGTCCGGAAGTTTTCTAAATATCAAAAAAGTCAAAATTGTGCAATATTTGTGCGGCAATAAAAACAAAATATTATCCTCATTGATTTTCTTCAAACTTCCCTCGAGCAACCCTTAAAAACTGGTAATTCAAGATTCGTAAAAACATGTTGCATTATATTGTCTAAAAAAATAAACTTTAGCCAGGTCTCACATGTTGCAGACGATTATCAAGTTGGGCAGTTTCTGTCTTAAAGACCAACGACCAGTTCGCGCTTTCCACATTTATGCTCGCTTCCTCCTTTCCCCCTTCTTACCCTGTCCACCGTTGTCTGTTTCCTCCTCTCCCATGGTGAGGTAGACCTTCTGCCTTGCAGAATCTTGAGTCTGGTCATCGGCCTTTAACGACTAGTGGTACTCTGAAACACCACAGTCCACAGTGGCTGCACTTGGTCGCATTTTTGCCAAGACACTATTAACAATTATGCAGAAACCTGTGACTCTTTCTTATTAGTGATGTGGCTGATATTGCCTATGAAAGCTTAACTTTGCAGCCCATTCAGTCTCTCACGGTGTTGTACTTGGTTGATTGCACTGCACCGTGCTACCTGCCAAGGATAGTAGTACTTTAATGTGGGTACAGTAGGCTTACGATAATTCAAACTCTGATATTTCATACTTCTGGTTGATTAAAACAAATTTCAAAATATTGGTTGTCCCACTTAGTTCGAACGGCGTTCTCACGTAATTCATAATCTTTTCTCTCGTGGCCTCGTTGAGTGCGCTTCTTCGAGTACCGGTGCACTGCAGAGAGGCTAGCACCTGCGGAGCTTGCTTCCGCGGGTGTTGCTTCTCCGCAGTGCACCGGTGCCCGGTGAGAAGCGCACTCAGCGGGCGTCAAGTAGGCACCATGCGGTAGTTCCCATAGCAACTTGCGCGGACGGCATGACGTGGCGGCATGCCATAGGTCCACGTCACAGCGGCTGCGCAAGTTGCTATGAAAACTGCCGCACGGTGCCCGTTTCCGCTGCTCGTGTGTACCCTGCTTAATAGTCCACAATATAGTCGGTGACAGGTCAAGAACGAAGTGGAAGCCCCTCCCACCCCTTTCCACTTTAGTGGAGCGATAACTGGAGATGGAGAGAGAGGTTGCCTCCACTCCAGCGTTCGAATATGAATTGAATACTTTTAAAATTCTATTTGTATTCGATCTCAAGAAATTTCTACTCAGCACTTTGCGAACATTCAGTCATAGTCTAATAGTCGACAAGGTAGCGAATATTTGTGCAACGAACAAATAAGCGAGACGCTGGTTGTGCCTCAAAAGCAAAGAAATTTCACGATCATCAGTATTTACTCGCACAATGAACGCACTCGCAGTAATGAACGCACCCCCCAAGTCGGCTCGTAAAATTTCGACCCCCTCCCTCCACGCGCGCGAAATGAACGCACTTTTTCATCCTGGTGCAGCGAGGTCACGAATGCATGGGCAGCGTGAGCGAAAACGCCTTGTAAAAGGCGTTAAAAAACATAAAAAAAGATCCCAAAGAAGCAAAAAAAAAAGACGCATAAAAAGTGCAAGGAGTTAAGAAAGAGAAGCGGAGAAGCCTCGCTCAGCAAAGCGAAACAAAACAACTTGACCGCCGGCAAAAAAAAAAATCCACAGAACCAAAGAAAAATGTTTTTTTTTTTTTTTTTTGCACAGCGGGTTTGGTTTCGAGGTTGCGCGCCGCGCGCAAGAAGATAGGAAAGAGAAGCGGTGAAGCCTCGCTAAAGCAAAACAGACAACGAAGAGAGGGCAAAAAAATCCACACAATTATGAGAAAAAAAAGAAAGGACTTTTTCTTTTTCGCACGACGAGTTTGGTTCCCGGGTCGCGCGCGCGCCTCAAGGAGATGTGAGATAAGAAAGAAAAGCAGAGGAAGCCTCGCCCAAGCAAAGCGCACATAATGAAGATCCTGCCCTCGTCTCCCTCGCTACTTTGGAAAGAGAAGCGAGAAGCCCTCGAAATGAACACACCTTTCTATCCTGGTGCAGCGAAGTCGCGAAAGCATGAGCGCGTGGGCAAACAAAACAGCTTGCGAAAGGCGGGGGGGGAGGGGGGGAGGGGAGGGGAGGAGGGGAGGGAGGAGGAGGGAGGGGGGAGGAGGAGGAGGGAGGGAGGGGGGAGGGGAGGGGGAGGGAGGAGGAGGAAACAAACACGGAAGCAAGAAAAAAACATGGAGAGGGCCTTTTTTCTTTGTGCACGCAGTTTGGCTTCGGAGTCGCCACGCTGCGCGCAAGAGGCCGAGTTAGGTCGATTGCGGGATAAAAGGTCGTTCATTATGCGAGTAATACGGACGCAAAAATTTTACCTCGCGTAATGCTATGCACCCCCCAATTTGCCTCGATTTTCCTGGAAAAAAGTGTGTTCATTCTGCAAGTAAATACGATGCAAGTTTCACTTTTCCGGCAACGTGAAGTGAAAACTCGCCCACGACACGGGCTTGTAGGTGCCTGCGGCTCTTTCAATTTAACTTCCAACATTTCTCGGAATTGGAATCCAGAAGACGAGCTCCGACAGAGAACCCTGTGGAGCATGTCTGGTTCGAAGTCTGACCGCCGAAATGTCGTGAAAGCGAAACGTAGCAAAATGAGACCGAATGGAAGCAAGGCAACAACTTTGTGCCCTCATTATTTTCATCCAGTGGTTCTCCAATCGGAACAGCTTGCAAGCATAATATGCTTCCCTAATGGTGTAACTAAAGAAAAAGAACCCATGCATTGACTTATTCATTGTACCATCCTTTCAGAAAAGAAAAAAAAAACGATTATTGGGGCATTTGTTTTTAAAGAAACTTGGCCTCGAAAGGGGGGAACGAGTCGCCATCATATTAATGCAGAATTGAATTCTCACTGAAGCCAATTCAGATTTAAAGGGGCACAGACAGGTCAAAATCACATACTTTTTTTATTAACCGAAATGATTAAAAACGAAGCCTGAATATTGCCTCGAAAGTAAAAAAACAATTTTAACATAAGCCGAATTTGAAGTTCTCGCGCGATCCGCGCCAGTGCTGTGACGTCAGATATTGAGCCATCCCTCCAACTCTCTCACGCCTCCGTGTCGTGTTTTCCCGCGTCCCGTGATCAACCATTCCGTGCTTGTTGCCTATCGCTGTGAGTAGACGACGCTCACTTTCGAGTCTGAAGTTCTTTTAGGGCCCTCTCAGCGATCTCAAATTCTTTGAAACGGTGTGCGGTCGAAGAGAACGCACAGTGGACTTTTGTGAGCGATGTGAGGGCCACGTGGCGCTGGTTCTGGGTGAAAGGCTGCCCCAGCGGAGTCACAACCCAAACTAGGGTACACAGACACCAAACCCAGTTGTTTTGACCGTTTGACGATTTCCTTGTCAAAGTCTGAGAGGTCGTTGGGCGCCTAAAAAGAGAACCTCGTCCGATTTCTGTCTCACCAAGCTTCCTCAGTGCTACATGCATTGAGCGCCGCCATGTTTTCCGAGGAGGATAACAAGCCAGGAGTCGACATCACTCCAGGCACTAAAAAACATGTTTTGCAAATGCCGTTATTAAATATTATAGAAATGTTGCTTACAAACCTTCTAAATTTCATAATCGATTTTGTCGCGAATAAAAAGAAGCGGAGGATAGAAGCGGGAGAGAAAAGTGCAAAAATAAAACGAAGCGCGCTGGGAAAATGTTTTTTCGTGTTCTGGTATTTTTTTGCATATCTATGACTACAACATCACTTTTGACAAGTAAAACCCATTTTCCCGAGGGGAACTGGGGTGATGCGGGCATCGTGTTGGTTCCGAGGAAAGAGTCAGTTGCGTGCTGACGTCGAGAGATGGCGCTGCCGACTGCCTCGCGTTACCCCTACGCGAGCCTTCGTCGCGGCTCGCAGCACAGAAACGACTCACGCTCGCGTTTATTTTTTACCGCCGGGGAAAGTAGGAGAGAGAGAGGGGGGGGGGGTTGGGCGTGCGTGGGGGGGTAAGTGTCGGAGCACGCGCACGCAGCTATTAAGCCCAGCGCGCAGCGAGAGGGGGATTGGCGTGCGTGGTGGTCTGGACTGCGGCAGCGGGACAGACGGCAAGTGCTCATCTAAAACAAGCTCATTTTGGGGTGTCAGTACTAAAGCCAGTTCCCCCCCGACTGCACCACGATCAGGTTTCAACAACAGTCTACGACGGCAGCGCAATGCAATTCTTCGAAAAGGTGAAGCATGCATGGTTGAAGATAGTTGTCCAGCGCAAACACCCGTGCACGCTGACTATGCCAACCTGATACGCTGTAAAAGCAATAACAACCAATAGAGGCAGGTGAATTTTTGAATGCTTCGAGAACACACCGCCCGACTGCGGCACCAACAAGATAAAAGAAGGAGATGCGACTCTGTACGGTCGAGCAAAGTGCTAAGACTGGAGTTAAGCGCGTTATACGTGTTTGGCGGTTACATCGTGAATCGGAAATGCCTTCAACTCCACGTTTTCTCGGTCACCGGCGGGCAAGCCCCTGATGTCGCGGGCCAGCAGGCGTGGGCGCCTGCGCCTGGAATCCCGGGTGCAGAGATGGAGAGTGGGGGCTGCTCCATCTCTGTGGGCTTGGCCGCACGCGTGGCCTTCCCCCTGTGCGTGCCGGGCGTCTTCATGCGCCCAGACCACGCACCTGCCACATGTGCAGGCCATGTAGAAGATCTACCTCTACTGAGCAGGGTGGCGGAGCTGGGCCCGCATCTTGCTACAACGTCAACGCTGAAGTGGGTCCTCATAAATCTGTGTTTTTTTTTAACAGGCGGCCCCTCTGGTATCAGCAGTAATACAATAAAGCACGGAAGTTAGGGACCTTGTAAAACAATGCTTTTGTGCTAGGGATAGAGTCTGACAATTTTCAGGGTGTTGGGAGGAAGAGGAGGAGGATCACTGCAACTTTTGGTGTTCAGCTTTCTTTGGCACGCAACAGGGATTGTTGTTCCTGTAGTGCCATAAAATCTGCCAAAACGCAACCTATGGCGTCATGCATTTTTTAAAATCGGCGTCGTCTTGTCCAGCAAATGTTAGTAGATGAGGTGGGCTGGGTATGGTAGAGATGGGCAGCCAGCCAGACTGGTGAGGCAAGACCCTGCCGCCACTGTAAGGAGAACCCTGACCTCCGCGCTGAGTTATCGCAATCTGTTGGGAAGCAAATATGCTGTCCCTTCGAGGTGTACACGCCAGTGGCTTCTACCCACACAACTAAGTGACATGAAGCAGTTGCTGTTGAATTCTCCATTTTACATGAAAGCACCACCAGGTATGATGCATTTTCATAGTGTGTTGATAGACAACCTCCGAAGAGGTATTGTTAGCTTCTCATGTTACAAAATACTAGATCTCTATTGTACAGTGTCGTCCTCATCCTCAACTGCTGCCCATGTCCCTATTTTGTTTATTTTTTTTTTTTATTTCAGGGTTACATTAGTTGTCCTTGTGCGTCCAAGACGCCTGCTGCAAGTTCGGTTTTTTCGGGGAAAGACGGCCTTTCCTGTCTTCGATGGGCTGCTTTCGAGGGCCTCAAAGCAGGCGTCTTGCGTCCCGTGCGAAGTGCGGCTCTGCCGATGAAAAGGGCACTCGAAGGCGCAGAGTCAGCATTCCCGAAGCAAGTGTAATTAGGTGCCGCCCAACCCAGGAGGACATATCAGAGGAGGAGAGCATCTCATGGCGTAGTTGAGCCTCGACATAAAGTCGGAAGACGTGCGAACAGATCGTTGACGGCGGCCACGGCCGTGTTCCAGTCTCAAGGTGTTCCAATGTGCGCGGTGTGCGAGTCTGTTTCTTGAAGAAGCAGACCTTGTCAAGTGGTCAGGGTTTGCACATTAGACATTATTGTCTCAACAGTTGAAGACATCCCGGTTTTTCGCACGTTCTGCGCATATACATAAAGTTGACATCACATTTAACCTTCCGCCGTAGACACTTGCAGTGATGTCAAATTACCGTCGGTTAGTGGTTCTTGTCGGAAAGGTAGCATTTCACATTTTACATGCAATTTCCCACATGGAAGTGCAAACTTCAAAATGTACATTACCTCTATGCTCAAAGAGTTGGTACACTTTTGGTTTAACAGGTCGCTAATACTATTGCACTGGCGTGTACTGGATAAAGTTAGTACAACACGTTACGAAGAGTGATTGGACGCAAAGTGTTTGTGAGGTTTCGCTCGAATTGTAATGGCTCACATTGGGAGGGGAGCCACGAGCTCAACCTGGTTGATCCGTAAAGTATTACAAACTTTGGATATGGTGCCATGACACCACTGTATACATGGTATATACCAGGGGTGGCCGAACTGCGGCTCGCAAACACATGCTACTCTTCGCAGGATAAGTGCGGCTTGCGGCTTTCATTAGCGTGCCTCCTGTGTCCCTAAGACAAAGAGTTCTAGAATAAAAAACTCGGTCTTGCTTGTATGTACCTCGTACATGGCTGGACTGCTTTTGTACATGGATACGGCCAGTGACCGCTTCTTTGTGTTCTAGCCAAATTTTTAGCCGTCTGCACACATAACTGGCGTCAGGGGCAGTGGCTGGCTGAACCATGCATTCATTTCTGCTTAGCGGTTGAAGCATCCTGCTGCCTGGTGTCATTTGTAGTCGACAATTATAACTGTCCCGTTTGAAAGGACTGTTCCTCCGCATTGTTTCTTGTTAAAAATATTTACCTTTATTTCTTCTTCCTGCAGTTCTCTGAACTTTTGTAGTTTGTGTGTGCTCTAACCCTGTCTCTGGCCACCCCTGGTATTTGCGGTAAATGATGCAAGGAACCTCTTGCTTAGACTAGACACTGCCACCATGATCATGATGCGATTTTCTAGGGGCGCGTGCAGAAATAGTGACTAGGCTCGCGCCGTGCTCACCGGCGTGCTCAAGGGTCTTGGCGCTGCTGCTAGGTTTGAAGCAGGTGGCGGATTAACTGCAGGTACACAGTAATATACGAGGTTAACTACTGCATGCCGAGGTAGGCTTGGCTCCTTTGGTGCAAGCGCAGATCTGAATTCCTTATCCTAGTTGCTGAAGGCTGTTTACATTACCGAGACTGTAGACGCACGAAACGGTGGGCACGGGGACACGCCCGTGCAGTAAGCTGAAATAATTTCACGTCGAGATATCTGTACACGTTCAGTAGAGATTGTATTTTGTGAAACATACTAAAGAGAGATTATTCCGCCACTTATCGTGCGTTAATTAAAAGGCACCGCACGCAACAGTTTTACAGAATGCTGCTTGTTGCAAGCCGATGACGCTGTAACAACTTCTGCACGGCTAAATATTGAACACACTGCTCGGCAGTTTTGTTAAGAACCTTCATTCGACGAGGCTCGTACGATATTACCATTGGAGGAGCTACACTAGCAATTTCCATTAGCCGAAGACGTTGACATATCTCTCCCCTTGAATAGACCAGAATAGCTTGTACATCTGCCTGGGAATTTTGTGCAGTTAGCACCAACAACCGGCACTTGGGGTCATGCCCAAACGATCGGGCCTTAGAGATAAATCACAGGGTGTCTATTTTAAGTAACATGGCACGCCATAGCATAGGGTCTACTACACTGGTCTCTTCAGTGTGGCACATAGCTTAGAGGGTAGTGACCAACAGGCCTTTGGATACCACATATGCACTTTTACGATAGTGTTGCCCCGCTCCGGAAACCTTTTTCCTGGGCCGTTCAACCTAGCATTTGACGTCGAACCGAGCGCCTTCGTCGTGGCATAGTCGAATTTCTTTATGCATTTGTGCCAATGATTTTAACGATGTCATACTTCAAACCGAACAAGCGTGTTTCCGTCTTGGATTTTCAGCGCCACTTTTAGACTACCAGTATATATACGTAACTTTGTTGCTCTTTGCGACAGACCGATTGGTTGTGTATTGCTCTCAACCAGTTTTATGTAGCATTTGTGATTTTATGGCAGTTTCTGTTTGTTTGTGTGTAAAGAAGTATTTGCCTGCTGTAAAAATCTTAACGCCTCATCTCGATAGCGTGCATAATATGGAAGTGACAACATCTCTGCAGGATTGTCACAAACACAGAACATGACCTTTCAGCGCATGTGACTGCACCTGCCAATGTTTCTTAAATACTCTTGTGATTACCTGTGCTAGCTGTAACACCCAGTCTACACATGACCACTTGGTGAACCGCGCACGGCCATTGGTCTCTGCAGCAGTGGTGGTTCTACCTACGACAGACGTGTTTAGTATACCAGACGTACACACACAGATCCCGCATCCACAAGAAAAGATGGCACACACGCACACACGGACGCAATATCTCTCCCCAAGCCCTCGCAAGTGTGTATGTGCATGTGTGTGCGTGACGTACTTATAGTATTTTGTGAAACTGCCTGCTCAGGCACTAATTTGACAAAGGAAGTTTCCAAGTTGCCCCTCAGCTGGCAGACACGCATTGATTGGCACCGCTGATGCAATGCCAACTTCGTATTTCAGATTTCTGCTCTGTAGATTTTCAGCACTTTAAGCAGCCAATGAGGGTCCTGGGACATGTGTGATTGCCTCAACCGGAGTGTGAACGCATGGTCAGTATTTTGCAGCATGTTAGAACTTCTAGCAATGTGCCCGGGGTCAATGCCTTACCATCAAGTGCCTTAGAGTAGAACTTCAATTATGGTGCCCCCTCCTACCAATGCAAAAGCATTAACTATCCTCGTGAATGACGAGCGGCATTGTCTGTAGCAGCAAAGCGGCACCTAAATTTCCATGAGCTGCGGCCCCGCGTCATGTGCTCCACCGCAGTGGCGTCATTGTTGCTAAGGGGCCAGCCCGAGCTGCTGGCGGCGCAGTGGGAGGGGGCGAGGACACGGGTATGCGCTGGCGTGACGTTAGGCCTAGCGTTATGCCGGGTCTAGTGTCGTCGGCCGGTATCACCCAGCTAGGGCAGTGATGATGAGGAAGCGCATGATTTCAACGCCATGTGCCGCACTGAGCTTTAGCTGCACCTGCCGCTGCCTGCCATGACGGCGCACCGCACTGCCTAACGGCGCCAGAGTATACTTTCGCATTTACAGCTCGTGAAGTGCTTACGTGTCCTCAGGGTACCTCTTGTCCACTACCTACCTTATCTGCTGGGTGCGACCTTAATGTTGCTAGTACATCGGTAGTGAGCCGAACTACGAGTGTTTGGCTTCAGACCAGCCACATTCCGAAGGCACGACCAGGTCGCACGCCCCCTAAGGCAGCATAGTAGAACGTTACACAGATAAACACGTACTGGCGAGCGAAGTCTTGGCCAGGCAGCATTGTTGGGCTACTCTGATTATGCTTTAAGAACGCTTTGTCGAGTCCCAGGGAAATTCAGAGCTTAAGAAAAAAACCCGGCAATCGCGCGCACTGAGCTTACATGCATGTTTGGCATCTTTTGGTGCTCGCTTGCCTCCATTGTTGAAAAGGTAATTGAGTAGGTAATGACTTTACCTGCTAGCTTAATTTTAAAGCTACAGCTTTTAAGGAGGCTCGTGTCGCAGAAACCGCCAAGCGTCCAGTGGGACGAGGAGAAAATGAAAGGAACACGTGTGATAATTTACGGGGTCGGAAGCTCCTTGCTGTTTGACACGAGCAATGAATTTTGAAAAACAACTCATGGTACTTTGTTTTTGAAAAACCAATGCAGTCCCCTCTTCATTATCACTTAGGAAGACCACAAGTCGGATAATACTGACCTAGCTCTGTCTAAATGTTTCGTAAACGGTTTTACAAACCTAACTTGCTGCAAGATGCCAAAATCGGCTGACTCGAGTGGGCGGAGTCACGCAACCAGCAACGCCCGATCAAGGCTACGGTGTGGGCGTATGCCAATGTGCCTGCACGTCCATCACCGCATTGCCTTTGCTTGTGTTTACTCCTCCGGGCCCAGCGTATGACGGCGACGTCCGCAACATTTCCTCTTCGAGCTCAACGTTGTCCATGTGATTGGCCGTCAATGTGCCTCCGCAGCGCTGCTTAGGCAGGCGGTCTGCCGTGGTGCCCGCCGTTACCATTGTCTCCCCGCGTCACACCGCCATCATTGTCTCACCGTTTGTGATTATTGTCTCTCGGAGTTTCGTTCACTAGCGGACACTAATAGTCTGTAGACTTATGCCACAGTTGTTGCAGACATGCGTCGAATGCCCAATCCCTTGATGCACGTTGCGTAGAGGGACTCATGTGAACGTCTTGTGCCACGTGATTAGCCATGTTTCTTGGTGGCCCGGGGCCAATATGTTGCGGACAGAGCCCAAGTTTTCAGTTCTGACTTTTTTGCTAGTGTTAAAATTAGGTTTAACAATACATATCCACATTTTTGCAAAGCAAATGGCGTAGATGTCTATAACACTAGTGCTGTTTAATGTCGAAATCACTTGTGTCTCGAAATCTTTAGAATTGAGCGGGTTGCCCCTCAAAGAAAAAATGACCGCATCTACATGGTGAATGATGTTGATTGGGGCGAAGCTCTGGTGAGATTGCTGATGATACTGATTTTACTGTTCATAGGTAGTGCTGATGGTGCTGATTTTTTTTATTGCTTTCATAGGTAGTGCTGAATTCCGGGTTGTGTTGCCGACTTCGTTATTACTGCTGTCTGCCGGTTGAAATGCAGAGCCAGTGGTTCTTCTAGCGGGATCAGTTTGGATCCGCTAGAAGTCGATGAAACGTCATCCCACCGCCCAAAGGGCCTGCAGTCATAATTAAGCGTCTACCTTTTTTGCGGTTTCCACGTCTCTTGGGGTTCGGGCAGCCAGCGGGCACGGAGAGAGTAACTAAATATCAGTGCGTCATATTTTAACCGGACGACGCGGAAACCTCCTCCACCGACGGGGGCGACCCGCGGTACCGAAAGCGCGCGTAATGTGACGTCTTAGGTCCTGGGCTTACTACTGGTCAGAGCCGCTAAAAGCTTCTTTTTAGTCGAAATACAAAATATAAGTGGCGCGAACCGTTTCAATTATTTATAAAAGTAGCTTTTGTTCAGTATTTGAGATCAGAAAAGAAACAAATGCAGTTTATAAAGTACGGAAACAAGAAATGATCCGTCGACATACCCGCCACCAAGCGGTGGAAAAGGCGGCGCATACTAGAAAGGAGTAGTGGGATCAGGCGCCGACACGGAAAGGTCCCGGATGTACGCGGCGGCGCTGCGGCCGTAGGGACCGAAGGACCCGGCCGGCTCTGAGCGTTCCCAAGGCCTTCGGTGAGCAGCTTTGTCTGGCGGTTTGGCCGTTTCGCGGTATGGCAGCGCGAAGTGGCTCCCATTCTGAACTGATCTTTACCCCGTGTTTGCTGTCGTTTGTGGCCAATGAAGTGTCATGCCGAATTTGTGTTTAATCGCGCAGCAAATGCAATGAGAGCCGCTCTAGCTGCCCGCTACATACAGCCTATCCAGAACACGCTTTAGTGGCGCCCTCTCGCGCCGTCGACACGGAGTACGGCAGCCGTGAGCGCTCGCTCAGCTCACCACCCTCGTCTAGTTCACGGCCACTCAAGCAACCAAGGACGTCATGAAGGAGGTTATTTTTTGCTTGTTTTTGTAATTTTAATTTGCCTATAACTTTTAAAATAAAGCGAAATTCGAGAAAAGAAAAGTGTCATTAAGTTACTACGTTCAGTGCGCTCAGGTTTGGTGCAAATTAAAAATTAGTAAAAAAGTCATTGCACAATTTGCAGTCATTGCACAATTCCAACTTCAAGTCAACGGTCCATGTCAGAAAGAGAATGTGTGGTATGGAACATGGTTATATACGCATTTGAGCGAACGCAGCGCCTCTTGTCTATAAACGTTGAGCCAATGCATGCAAGGTTTAACACGATTATATACGCATTTGACCGCAGCGCCCTCTCCTGTATAGGTATAGACGTTGAGCTGGCTACATGCAACGTTTCATCCATGACAGAAACCTCCAGCACTTGAGTTACTACCACATCTCAGAGCCCCCTACTCGTTCCTGCAGTCGTGGCCGAGTGGTTAAGGCGATGGACTAGAAAGCCATTGGGGTCTCCCCGCACAGGTTCGAATCCTGTCGACTGCGCAAAGATTTTTTCTTCTTATGTGAGCACGGACGCGACGGACGGACAAGGCTAGACCCTAAGGAGCTTCGCCCCTAAAATTCAAAGAATTTTAGCCCGCTTGCAAGCAATCGGAGATTTATATTTAGCTAGTGTGTTCCACTCTTAAAGGACCACTGAAAAGAAAAAAATTCTCTTAGACAATCTAGTTGGGACACGCGTGTCAAAAAATAATTTTGTGCTAAAAAATTATTTTTTTGGAGCAGTGTTGACGGCGCGAGATTTAGTTTAAATTCTGCGCGCAAAGTCCATGACGTCACAGAATGGTCATACACTCTTTCCACCTCAACGAGATGGTCATACCCAGAGCCCTTTTTCGTTTGCAACAGTTAGGCGTCGCAACCACTTGCGCCATCTCGTCTCCCATGCCAAACAGCGCACTATTGTTTGAAGACCGGTGGCTTCGCTGCGTTTTCTCCATAAGAAGTTAAGCCTTTTTCTTTTTTTACTTTTTCCTCAAGTAAGTTCTCTTTGCAAATTTTATAGAAAAAATGCACCACCTGTGGCAGAGCTGCACAAAATCGTGGCAGCGATAGTTTAAGAAATCTATTTTGCAGTCCATTTAAGAACCTGGCCGCCATTTAAGGCACCCTGTGGTTAGTGCTCCACAAAAAATGGACATACGGCGCATAAAAAATTTATGTGTATGTGGAGAGTTTGGTCATTGGTAAAATGGGGCAAAAGTAGGGCCATATTGGCCAAAATTCTTCAATGACCTTGGGCGCATTGATTGACGGCTCTCGTGACCAGTCACTACTTTCTGAATGTTCCCTAGTGGAGGCAGAGCTTAACAAATGCCATCAATCGCAATTTTTAGATACATTCTAACCAAATATTTTATTTCGGCACACTAATAATATCGAGTCATCGCCCACCCCCGCCGCCTGAAATTCATAGAAAAAGTGGGTGGGCCATGTCTCGGTGGGTGAGCACAAAAAGTTAATAAAAGCGAGAAAATACGCCCATTTTTCTCTCCGTATCTAGCGCTGCTGCACAACAGATACATTAAACTCAAAACTCGATTTAGTTTTATTGTTTTATAGAAAAAAATGCTCACGAAAGAATGTTTTACTACCGCGAAGTCCGTTGCTTGCATACGCGCTAGGAACACCGCCGATCTGCATAGAGCACGAACGTTTGTTCCGTGAAAGCACGTCACCACTATGTTCTCCTAGTTAGTAAAAAAAAGAAGAAGAAAGAAAAGTTCCGCAAGAAAATAGAAAAACCAACCAGGCGCAACGAGCGAGCGAGCGAGCGGACCAAAGAAGCGACGAAGAGCGATGCTGGGAAAGCGGAAAAGCCGGCGATCGCGTTGGCAAATACTTTGGCGTCGGGCCAAGTCCGGCGCCTTGTCAATCGCAAGCTCTTGCGCAACTTTCTTGTTTTGTGCGTACATGCGTGCGTCCGTGCACGGCGTGCTATCAATGGGGGTTTGGGACGCTCTACTAACGTCTGTGTAGGGCGTTCCAGAAAAGCTTTATTTACCTGTTGGCTTTGTCTAAAACATTGCACAACCGCGGTCGCGACGTGCGGGGAGAAGAGCGGGTTCGCGGCGACCTTACTTCGGCGGAGACAGACTTCGACCTTACACTCCGCGGTTACATCCCAAAATATGGGGCGTACGCTTACCTCGCGATTCCCGACTAGGTTAATGCTTGTGTTATCTTTCCGATTCTTTTTTTTTTTGTCGGATCGATATTTTCGTAAGCAAAACAAACTTTTATTTTGTTATCTTCATCGTTTTCTTTTCGCATGGATACACTACCACTTCGGAGTCGCTCACGCGAAAAATGCGTAAGCAAAGAGAGGGCCTTTCTCTCCGTTTTACTTTGTCACGGACGTCCTCCAACTGTAAGGTCCGCGGCCGCGTCATTTGGGTAGGATGAGTGTTTGCAGATCGCGGAGTCCGCGTTGGGGTAATTGAAGGGGTGGGCGATGACTCGGTGTTTTTTTAGAAATCGATATTGGCCCAAAAATTGGGGTGGGCGATGACTCGGGGATGGGCGATGACTCGGGATATTACGTAGAGTTGAAATTTGCGACTCTTCGTAACTGAAAGGGCAACGCATGTGACGACGTCGCAGCGACATTCCGAATGCATTTTTGATTTCAGTCGCCGCCGCGGCAATGATTGAGAGAACTGTTAAAACCGTAGACATGAGACCATTGATATTTTGACCCTGACCCAGAACACACACCCCATGTTCGCAGTTTTGCGTCGCATCAGAAAACTTTTTCGCCAATGTCCCCTTTTTCTGGCTCAGTAAACTCACTCAGCACCTTGAAAGTCTCTATTTCCACCAATCTCTTACAATTATTTATTCATGTAATTTCAGCCTCATGCAGAAACAAACAATACCTGCACTGCGGTGCGCAGCTCCTTCAAGGTAACCTCAGCTTCATTTTACTTTGCAGGATCATCGCGGGAGCAATTTGCGGCGACGCTTTCACCACTCCACCCCCGCTCTCGCCGGCTCCGCCCATTGACCAAACTCTCCCAATATACGGCTCTGAAAAAAAAATGACGTCTCACCATGGATTTTTAAAAAAGTCCATATAAATCGTACAAAAGATATATTTAAAAAAAATCGCGACTTACTCACCAGAAAATACAGTATATTTCTCAGTTTCACCTCAAGATGTACCGGAACAAGGGCTGCGAGCTCGAGCTCTTAGCTTTAGCAACTGCTGCTGCTACGCAAGTTTTTGTACAGCCCAGGACCCAGGTGCATCCCCGATTAAGGAGCTTGCACTGTTGCCAGCAGAAAGTTGCCTGCTGAAATTTATGCAGACAGCATAGTAAACAAATTCACCAACTCCGTGAGAAAATTTTTTTTTATTTTCATACAATATTTTAGCTGGCTACTTATAGAGGGTTGTCAAATTGGTGCAAAACTTGAACCAAATTGGGGACTACCAAAAACCAGTGAAGTTCCCTGAAAAACAATATGCCCATACAGAAAGGGATATATTACCAGCTTTATGCCCAGCTTTACTTTTTCAAATACTATATATGCCCCAAATACATTCAATCCACCATTGAAGCACATTGGTAAATAAGTACTATTATGCTAGCCATGTTGAACAGAAATAATCTTCGACTCGGGGTAAGCATATGACACGTCGGTTCAGTTCTGGCACGAAGTCGACGGTACAACACTCAAAACGGTCGACTGTCTCATTCGAGCGTGTTTTGGATATTATTTGCAAGATGAGAAGTTAAAAAAAAGCATGTGCGCGACCTTGCAAGAAACAGTACCACCAGCAGAGTTGAATGTCAACTATGAATGCGGCTCTTCGATGTAGCACTTGACTGTCCCATTGGGAAACTGGAAATGATTGAACTGTAACAATTCGCAATACCCAGCCTGTTGCACTACGACAAAGCTGACAGCAAGACCAGCAGCACGTGACAACTCTCTCCACTCCAGAAGCATGAAAGCCACCACTCCACCGAACAAACTCGTAAAGGAGCATTTGAATTGTACGAACGCTTTGGCAAATGTCCCGCAGCTAGCCACAAAAAAATGATAGGCACGCTCAATTTACATCTAGAGAATGATAACTGTGTACACATATATCGGATATTGCAGGAAAGCTAGTTTCAAGCACATGTGACATGCACAAATTATAAATGACTAGGGTGTGTACGAGTATGCATTCCCAAAAATGTGTGGTGCCAACGCTACGAAAAAGAAAGGAAAAAGCCTAATTACAGCAACATCACGACTGCAATACTGACAGTAAAGTTGAACAAAAGTTTCTATACGAAAGAGTGTTAATCCAACTTATTACAAAGATAGCAAGCTTACTTCGTTGCAAGGCACAGCAAGGAAGAACCCCTAGAACGAGCAAAATGCCTCCAAGCTTTGAGAAACCCGAGATGGTAACACCTGCCATTGTTCAATTGCTACCTAAACGTTATTTAAATAGAGGTTCATAAATCTTGCACAGAGAAAACACAGTACCCCAAATTTTCAAACTTTTTTTTTTTTTTTAATTGGATTAGTAAGTTTTATTTGGTAGCCAGCGTACGGGATTCGATCGAAGTAGTGGCACCTACAAAATTCCATAGTGCTGTCTTCAAATCATAAGTATGCAAACATTCTCCTCTCGACCTTGCATCGTCGGTTCAACCTTCCTGCCACTGTCGTAAACACAAAATGGACGACGTTGCCACACCTTTCCGTTGCTCCTTCTCCCCATGGGCGCCGTCCAGGCAACTCACGTTCTCTCGCAATCTCGAAACGAGACACTCGAGTAAAAAGTTGCCGAAGCAAAGGGAAACGCACCATTCCGTTCCTACCACCCAGCACTGCCATTCTGGAAAACGCTTTCACGGTTGTCCCACGCGTAGAAGAGGCGTGCAACCCAGGCTATTAATGACGGACGCGAGATGCCTGTTTCGCCGTCTTCAACTACGAGCAACTCCATTATCGCCACGCACGTCGCCCTCCGTGAGCTAGAGAAAACCCTTGTGGAACGTTTATTGCCCGTTCACACATGCGGCGCAGCAACACATCGGCGCTAGCATGTAGCCGGCGCTGGAAATAGCGCAGACCTCGCCGATGCAGTACCGACTTCACGCCATGTTATAGTCTGCAACGGGCTAAGAACGCAGCGGAAACTTCCCTTTGCGTTCCGCCGGGCACTGGTTCTGTCTGCGACGAAGTGTCGTCGAAAGCAGAGAGCTTGTGCCGGAGCTGGAGCATCTACCAAGTCCTTAACCCGTCGCCAACACGCGGTACATCGCCGAGTTGAATTCGAGTCGGCACTGCATCGGCGCCATTCCTAAGGTTGATTTAGCGCCGCAGCGTACGTGTGAACCTGCCTTTATTGCCACTCGCTTGTGCTTGTGGACTGTCTCCCCCAATAAATACCGCCCTCTCCTACTGGCGACGAGTCCAGCCGATGCCGAGGCTCCACCCGCAGCAGCAGAAGACTCGGACGACCGTCTTCTTCCTCGTTGCTCCCCGGGTCGTGTCGGGGTTCCTCCGCCGCTGCTGCCCCTGCCGTCCGGGCGAGCGGCCCGTGCTTCCTCACTTCTTGAGAATGCGCCGTATCTGGCTGTTCTGGTGCACGATGGTGCCCTCGGCCAGGTCTGTCTTGTCCGTCAGGCCATCCAGAAGCTCCATCTGGTCGTCCAGTTCCTTGCCCAGGCCCTTGGCCAGGCACTTTAGCCGCCCCAGGCCGCTGTCCAGCTCGGCTGTACGCGAAGCGGGAGAAGAACGGGTCAGAGACGAGGCGGCGGAAGAGCTCCTACACAGCTTTCGGTGCCGTCGCCCGCACGAAAACTGCCGAGACGCCGGGCCGTGCACGTAGGGCGGCTACCGCACGTGCCTGAGACATGTTTCACGGCCCGACGGACAAGGATGGCGGTGCCCAGACGGCGGTTATTGCGTCTGTCTATACCGCCGGTGTAAAGGCTGGTTTACACACTTGCCACTGCTTACAACTGTGTGCTTTAAAGCCTCCTACGATGAGAATACTTATGGCTGGCTCGAAAAACTTTTGCCAAGGTTATAAGCGACCATTTCTCATAGACAGTATGTACTTTGATATCACAAATACTGCAAAACCTTCGCTCTAACGAAAAGCAGTTCGGGGGTCAACTCATAGATGGCACCAGCATGCCGGCGCGTTCTCTCCTTGTAAGAGATCGCAAGAACATGGTACTAAGCAAACGCAAGTGTGTGAATGGACCTTAGCACGACGACAAGTAGAGTCTGCACCAACATGAAAGACCCACTCTGACACCGTGGACGAGACGGTGGCTGGCCAAATCTGGGGCCGGGATTCGAACCCGCCACCTGGGAATCCATGGGCCGGCGCTTTGCCTCGGAGCCAACGAGGCAGCTAGACGGAGGTCGACAGTGGTGCCCCTTGCGTTTTGGGAAATTCTGCGTCGCTTCGTCGGCACGTGCCGATTCGGTTTGGCTCGTGTTATCGAGTTTCGCTCCCCTCGAAATGACGTGGAACATTCTCGACGGGCACCTCGCCCCCACCGGCCACTGAGCGGGCCACGCACTCCGAGTGAACCTTTTGTATTTAAGGAGACTGTACGAATGAGATCAACGGACTCGTCTCCAGCACGTCTCACTTGCACCCCGTCTCAAAGCTCGATCCTCTGGAAGAGGGGTTCTAAAACTCAATCTCAAGGAAAGACAATTTCTCTTCCTTCGTGGGGACCCCTTTCCGGCCTCAGCATTAACTGTTTCCTGACCGCACCCTTAGGCCATCAATCAGCGGTGACCGACGGTTTCTAAGTGCCAAAAATAAATTAAAGTTAGTGCGTAGAGTTATGTTCCACAATCTCGTGAATAGCCGAAGAACTGTAGTTTCAGTTTTGACAGAGGTTTGAGCTTTATCGCAAGCTGGTGGGCTGTCAAAAATATTCCTGGGAATGGTGGTTGCACTTGTCTAACATGGCTGGCTGCTTGCAGGCTGGGCTGTCTTCGTAACAAAGATGGCAATATTTACATAATTCAACTGTATTGTGGCATACGTTTTAGACCTCAAGAGCTCTGGGGACACTTTAAATGATGTTATAAACGTCACTTAACAGATGGTTGTCGGTAAGCATAACTATGATTTCCAATGCTGTCCCGAAGCCGACGTGCACGTATTACGTTCCCAACAAGGCGTACAGAATGCTAACTACGAAGGAACTGCAATCAAGGCTATGACAAAACCGATGTAGAACACAAAGAAAGCATTGTGCTGGGGATGTGAGGTGTACTATCTGTGTTTCACCAATACTATAAGCATTCCTTCGTTGCAAAGCACACGTGTTACGGAGGCTAACTCTCCGACGAGCCAAAAATAGACGTCAGTTATAGTAGGTTACAAGTCAAGAAGGTAGCGGCAAATTCCCCTCAAAGGGAATCATATATCCCTCCGCCACCTCCCCATCCAATAGCGTACCATCGTTTCCGTGACGTCGTGGCCAACGCTGGAGAGGGTTTGCCTTGCTTTGAATATTTGCTTTATCTTTCGACCTTGACTTAGCGTTGTGGAAGCCTCGAGAGGGAGATTAGAAGTCGTTTTGTTTCCGATGGAAACAAAAACGACTTTGGGGATTAGCTTCCCCTCCGATGGATACAAAGGCCACTTTCAGGGGCTCGGTTTCCTCTCCGATGAATACAAAGGTCGCTTTCTTAAAAAAAAAAGGGGGGGAGGGGGTCGGAGACAAGTTGGCATCACTCTGTAGCCATTATCTATTCATTGAAGCGGAACAAGGGGTGTTTCCAGGGAACTATTCTTTCGACTGCGGATGGATTTCAAACGGTCGCATCACGATTATGGGAGGAGCTTCTTCTACCTTCTTGACTTGTAACCGACTATAGAGTTCACTAACTTTCAGAAGGGATAGCCATGTGTGGGGCACATTTTGTATATTCCGAATTTTTCTTTTATTTGTCACTCTAATTTGACATAGCTGTAGAAGTTTTGGGCGTTTATACGCCTTCCGCATGTACTTTACGTTGTATTTTCAGAAATAAAATTTTTAAATCTTTTTCACACATTATATTACCAACCTGTTTATTTTAAAAGAACAACTAATTGGCCATATTGTGTCGTACTGCTCTATATGCAAATCACTCGAGAAAATAAAAGCAGTTGCACGGATCCTTTAAGAATTGCTAGATTTCCCATGGTCAGGAAAGTGCTGAAGCAACAAAGCACAGCGGAAGCATACAGACCTTGAAAACAATGATGCACATACCAGCGAGTGGTCGGGAGTTTGTTTTACGTGTCAATGGGCAGCTCATATCTGCTAAAGTAGTGCCTAGACCAGACGACTTTACTTGGGGGCAGGGACAGGCAAGGTCATTTGAGAGCCTGGGAAACCCCTGCGTTCCTAAGAAGCTCAGTTTTGAGGAACCATGTTCCCAAATGTGTTTCAAGTAGACATCCGACACAGTAATGAAATAAACGTCCTCTCAAGCAGGATTAATCGCTTCGCAACAAGTATCTCTCTTCTACATAGATTCTAAAATCATTCAGCTCTAGTTCTTCCGTTAGGCTTACAAACTGGGTATAGGTTCACTGCAAAAAGTCTGGTCACAAGCGAGTTGATTCGTGTTGATATGAAGCTTAGAGGATGTAATATGGTCAAACAATATTTGATTGGGGGAGCCCATTCCCTTCACAAACAATACACTACATCAAAAGTACCTCTCATCATACAATGTGGACATGGCGACGATCAAATGGAAAATATCTGTGCTAAGGGGAACAAAATACTAAAACTACGGTTTAGCCTGACCACTATGTTGCCCAATTCAATGCCCATCAAATTTTTTCTCACATTGAAACAAAAAAGGGTTTTACCACATTAACTCTGAGGTGACACTGGCACCGTGTGCAGAAGCCTAACACTTCTAATAATAAATCGAGCCCGGTAAAACATTAAACGCTGGACCAACCTCATGGTCTAGTATAACTACAAAGTGCAGCAGATAAAAAAGTATGAAAGTGGGGCACTTGAAAGTACCAAAGAGCACTCATTGTGACCCGCGCAACAGTGCACCGGGCCAACAAAGCCAAGCCAAGCTCGAAAGCGGCCACAGCGCAATCCTAAAGATTTGCTACACGGTCATTTACTCTATCGTAGGATAGGTATTTTAATTCTTACCTTGTTCGGTATTTTAATGATTATAGTATGATGGCTGGAAGAGGAAGTGTGACAGGCAGGAGCAAAGGGCTGCACAGATTTGCGATGAAAACGACTCGCCTACAGACTGCAGTACCTCTCGCGGTTGCAAAGATTTTCATTGCAACTAGCACCCCTTTCTGACGTGGCGTGCATACGGCATTATGTCAGACCGGATTTTCTTTGTCAGCTACATGAATTACGCACGTTTCACCCGTTAAATGGATTGAGTGCCTAAATTCTGCTATAAAAATCTTGGGGACTGCTAGGTGCACTGCAGCCAGCAGGCGAGTCAAAGGTCCCTAAAATTTTTTAGAGAGCCTGTACTAGAGAATTTTCCAACTGTTTGATCGGTGTCACGTGGTTTAAGAGCCGCATTTGCGATACGAACAGCGAGAAGGTGATGAAAGCGTTGATCCATGTGCAAACGTCTCCTCCTTTGATGCTTTCCTCTTCGCTGCGCAAAACGCAGGGCCTGCGTACTTGCAACCTATCGCCGCAAAGGTGCTCACCATTAAATTGCAAACGCTCCCCGTCATCTGAGATGAACCCTCTCTTCAATCTAGGCTCTAAAAATTTCATCGCGACTCGCGACCCTCTTTATCATTGAATGCATACGGCGCCCATCACACTTCCCCTTCTAGCTACCATAATTATAGCATTAGTACGTTCGATGCGCTTTTTCGTCTGCGTTGCGACGTACCACCGTTAAGGCGCGTAGCCATTGGCGAGAATCATCAATAGACAAACGAACAAACGCAGCCGTACCAGGTTCGAGTCCAGTTTCTGTTCCACTTCGGCAGTGCGGCTCCCGTAGCCCGCAGACGGCTGCGGCTTGGCCACCGAGGTCGCCCGGTCGTCCTGGAAGCCGGCCGCAAAGCCGGACGTGTCCACGCCCGAATCCGCAGGCCGGGGTGGGGTCCCCGCTGCCTGGCTGAGTTGCTGCCGTCCAGCTTCACCTTCTGCAGTGTCTTCTCCAGCTCCGTGACCGGCTTCTCCTCTTCCTCCTCGTCGACAAACGGAGCAGCCGCTCCGGCATTTCGGGAGGCATCCGCGTTGTTCCCGCCGCGGAAGTAACTCTTGATGCTTCCGAGCACGCTCTGGGCAGAAAGCGGGGAGACACGTGGAGTTGTAGAGACCTTTCGTCGAGGTGCGGTTACGGTGCCTTTCGGTGTTTCAGAAAAAATAGGAAATCGGGCCAAAAATAGGGGGCGGGCTATCTTTCGGGATATTGCGGTACTTTCAGACGAGATGAACGAGGAGACATCGGCGCAAGCTTTTTTCGTCAAAAGACGTATTGCGATACGCTTGGAATAAAGAAAGTTTGCCGACTTCGTTATAGACGGGGTTCTACATCCTCGAAGGCTTATTTTTCGAAAACTTGGGGATGCTTTTTGAGAGTTTGTTTGTTTACTTGAACCATTTCTCGGTGCATGCATGCTTTAGCAGCTAGAAATCAGTATTCATAAAGGTACTTTTTGCATGCAAATTATTGCTAGTCCTAGTAGGCTATGAAAAATGGGCAGAACTGCATATTGTGCATTAGATTTTGCTTGTGGAGGTGCCAAATTTTCACTTCTTACATAAAACGTGGAGTACCTTTTCACAAAAATGCACAGCGAGTGTGCCTGCAGTAGGATTACCAACAAGATCTCCCCATACACTTAGGGACAGTGAGGGTACAATAAAAAATTACTACACTTCTGCATAGTTAAATTAACAATAAAAATAATCTTGTGAGCTTTCAAAATCGGTAAGCGGCTCAAATGGCTTAAGAAAGAAGCTGTGCAGACAATCACGAAGCAAATAAATATTTTTTTAATATCGGCCTTTATTGGTAAAAACCGTAAAACTGGAATCTATTATCACAACGAAGGAACCATTCCACAGTAGGAGTGGCTTTTTAAGAATTCCCTCTTTGTAATAACAGTTAGAGAGGATTGAAACAGGTTAATAGATTTTATTGTGTCAGCAAAAATGATCTTCCTGCTTTGAACATGGTTTTATTACTTCCCATATTTTGACATGTTAACCCCTCTAATGTGTTGCCTCACTGTGCTGCGATATATACAGAAATAAACTGTGTTGCAAACTTTTTTCTTGCACCTTTTTACATGGAGGTTTGGGGTCAAGCATATGAGCCTGGAACGCTGCACAACTGCAACAGTGTCTATAAAAAAAAATGGGGAAAAAACTCTTTAAGAGCAACCTCTCTAAAGATGGGACAAAGTATTCAAAAATCTGATGGAGACCAATGAAAAAATTACTGCCAAGCTACAGGTAGCTTCTCAACAATAAAGCAAATGTTTTTAATGAGAATTTTCGAGCTAAATAACTTATTGGAAATGGAAAACCAAATGAAGAGTTTCCAAGTTTGCAATGGCATCTAAAGAACAACACAGTAAGTTCACCAAGATTCGTCAACAGCTATGTGCAACCCTCCTCTTCTAGTATGAGCTCACTGCCTTGGAAAAATGCCAGAAAGACTTCGCACCCTTTCTCAAACTGGTTCACAGGACAAGCATTTGAGAAGTAATGACATGGACAACATTCGTCAGAGGCATCAAAGCATGTCAAGATGACATGTGCGTCCGTCTCCAAACAAAAGGTTGGCAAGCCAGTGAGAGGGAATGCTGCAACACCTTGTTTTGCGTGTAGAAGGCACTCCCCGTGACTATGCTGTCTCCAAATGATTGTCTGCACACCACTTACTATTTTTCATTATTGACTGTACCTACCGTAAAATACCGGGCAAGCGCCCATTCAAAATTTAGATATAATCGCGAAAAAATGGGAAATGGGCGCTTGTCCGGTCATCAATTTTACTTGTAAATATATTGTACGTATTTTCTCAGATCTAACAAATTTGGGAATGGGCGCTTAATGTGGAATGGGCGTATGCGCGGTATTCTACGGTAAGGGCTCAAAGGCATGACCGAAGGGGAGAGCAAGTACATCGTAAAAATAGTGACAAAGTTACACAAAGTGATCTTTCATTCTACTGTCCTTTTTCTTCCTCCGACGTTTTGTGCGCTGTTTGATCTTAGATTACACAAAGTGACCTTATGAAACCAGCAGAAGTGATAAAGAGTTACTGTTGCGGCATATTCATTCGCGAAAGGCAACAAACTTAATCACTATTAATCTGGTGGAAGCTTTCAATGCTCGACAAAAAGGGACAAAAAGACATCCAGGATAACTTGAGGCATAAGAGGTAACTTGATTTTCTTTATAAACCCAGAGCCTTGCTTTTAAAACTCTGGAAGTTTTTGAGTTCAAGCAGTACAAGTTGGAAACAGTATAATAGCAAAATGAGGCTATTAAATAAAAACAAAATTAGTAAACTAAAAGTAAAAAGTTAATATGCCGGCAAAATGTGGTGCCAAGCTTCTATTATGACAATGACAGAGTAAAACTGTTTGTCGAGATGCCAGATATCACACCTTATCTGTTGCCACAGCCCAAATTATCGGGCTCCAACTACGGCTATCGGGCATCACAACATGTAAAATCACTTTTTAAATGATTGTCAGGTAATGACATGTATTTCCCTGCTGGAAGGCAAGAGCCTGACAACTTCCTGTCCACAATTCATTAGGTCAAACTTCCAAAGCCACTTTTCTGGAAATGTTAGATCACACACCTTTGTAAAAGGAACTACACGACACGTTATGGGATGCCTCCGAACACATGCCCTCCACAATACCCTAAGGCCATGGAGCATACCTTCATTGAGTTGAGGTGCTTCTGGCTCGTCTTCATGTTGGTATTAATGTTGTCCAGTCTTCGGTCCACGTTTTTAAGTTGCTCCCCTTGGTGTGCTAGTTCCTGCAGAAAAACATTTTAAAATGAGGTCCCATCATAATTTCAGAGCTGCTTGGTTTTCAGATAACCTTTGACGAGTGCTAGGTGGTCTACTGGAAGTACTACCTTCGGGCATTCACGAAAACTATTGATACTAGAGTCCATTTGCTGGGACAATTATACCTTATGTTAATGCCCTACTGTGGTTTTAGAGCTTCGAATGTCGGGTTATGTTCGGAGATGTAAAGCAACAAGTAAGCGCCGATGCTTGCGCAAGTCACCACACCATGCACTGTTTCGTTAAGTTCAGAATCGACCACTGAGTAATAAACCTTGCGGAGTGCAGCTTTTGACGTCAATGACTCGCTTAGTTTCCTGACCACTTTGGGCGCAGACAGAGCAGGGGCAAATCCAAAACTCAGTTGTTTTTTTGTTTTGTTTTTGTTTGTTGGGGGGGGGAGGGGAATTTGTAATGATACTATTCTCCCATTCTTTCTTGTGCACCAGCGGGTCCACCCATGTCAAATTACCCTCCGAGAAGGGGAGGGAGGGAGTCGACTTTGTTCGGAGGGGGCAACCGCCCCCGTCCCCCTCCCCCCTTGGATCCGCCCCCGAGACAGAGGTGATCATATAAATGGGAGTTGACTGCATGTGCAATTCTGCCGGTCAAACCAGACAATGCTCATATGTCACAACTTCAATAATATGTTTTTGAGGGTAAAAGCGCTAAAAACGACGGACAAGTAAAAGAAACGGACAACACAGAGTGCTACTTGCAACTGAAGTTTATTCTCGGAAAACACACATATATATATACACCGTGAAATCCCGCCATGTACTACAGAAATGCGACATCACCCAATCAATGTTCGTCTGTCCGCTATCTACTTTACAAAAGATTTTAAAAACGCCACCTCAGAGCCAAACAGGGCTATCGATGGAGCGCTGACACACGTTCCTTCAACGCACTCGGTTATGAAAAACGCTTCGGATATCTCCCTTGTCATTTTGTTTCGGTTTCGGGCCAAGATAATGGTGTTGTCAAACCTCGGGACACACCCACATCTGTCACAGTGCACAGCCAGATTTCCCGAGGGTGACGATCGAACTGACAGTGCATGCTCCCTGAGCCTATCATTTATACAACGTCCCGATTGGCCTATGTATACTTTGCCGCATGATAAATGAATCTTGTAAACCACGCCCTCGCTACACTCCACATACCTGGTCTTATGTAATAATAATATGAAAGAGGCAGGACATTTCGATGCCAGTGGCCCCTTCTTCAGCAGCCTCGGAATGAATAAATACCAGGTTATAAGAGGTTCTGTTTTGGTCCTATTTCTATCCAAGTAAACAGTATCATAGCTTTTTGTTTGTTTTTTAACTTGTTTTTATTTATGGTGGTTAAATTTTTTTTTTCAAAGTGTGATAGCTCCCATAAAAACGTTTGCACCTTCAGATGTTAGTCCAAAGAGTTGTTTTTCAGCTTTCAATTAAATGGTAGTGTCAAGATGCGCCACTCCAAGCATAGTACAAATAAAAAAAAAAAAAAAGCTTCTAAGCTTTTTTTTTCTTTCTCTCTCTCATAGTGTCTTTGAGCACATTTACAGCTTCCTTGTCACCACAATGACCAGCTTTTCCTTGACGCGCGGCCGGAGAACTTTTACGTCTACCTCGTCATTTGATCGGTTTCTTGTGGGGCGTCTTGTTTATTCCGTCAGGGCCGCCAAACCCCAAAGTAATGCAATACCGAGATGTTTAATTTTAATCAGAACCGCAGCTACTTTGAAATCGTCGGCTACAGCGGCATACAATAGGGAGGGGGGGATTAAGGAAAGTAAAAACGCATGGACCAAAGGTGAAGATCCGCGAGTCACGTGAAAGCAGCACGACAGGCAGTTTGCGCAAGAGCGTTCCCTTTCAGAACATTTTTTGGGCATGGTAACCCCGGGGCGGGGGAAAAAGGGACGGACAACACAAAGCTGAACAGACTCCCGGGCCATGTCGTATCGTCAACTCCTTTTTTTAGTTTTATCTTATTTGGCGGACGTCGGTCGCGATGCAATGCAACGAAACTTCCTGGCGGCTGACGACACGTCGATTGTACCGCGAACGCGTTGTACGGAACACGTTCTGCGAGGCGGTCACGGGTTTATGCGGGACGCGATAATCGCGCGAGCGTGTGTGAACACAAGCAGGGCACCTTCTCACCTCGGCAGTGGCGATCCCAACTTGTTCGGTGTCGTACATGACTCGTACCGCAGAGTCGGACTTGTCGAGGATTCGGTCTTCCAGCTGTCGGCGCTCCGCGAGCAGTTGATCCCGCCGCTGTTCCCATTCCTGGTTTATAGAATTCTGTTGCCTGCTGGACGAGAAGCCCGGGCCGCTCGGCTTAGAGCGGCTGAGGAACGTGAAGTCGTCCACATCTTCGGAATCGTCTTCCAAAAACGGGTTCGCACCAGCTTTCCATCGACCTGCGTTCGCCATGTTGCAATTTGACGTGATGGATAGATATACTGGCTCTGGTGGCAGCGAGAGCCGTGTAGGGATAGATGTAAACGGCTATAGTGTTTGTATTGGTGTCTACCTTGCGCCCCCTAGCCCAAGTCTAAAAAGACAAAAAAGATATGATTCCTCCGCCCTTTCTATACTTCGTTTCAGCTTGGGTCCAGACGCAGGCGATGCTACAAGCGCGA
This sequence comes from Ixodes ricinus, assembly GCA_037355805.1. Taxonomy (NCBI): domain Eukaryota; kingdom Metazoa; phylum Arthropoda; class Arachnida; order Ixodida; family Ixodidae; genus Ixodes; species Ixodes ricinus. Next base: position 24,587 of record JAZHYW010049754.1, on the reverse strand, counting down.
GCTCCGGGCTTTCAGCGTCCCTGCCAAGCATGCGCGCTCGTGCAATGCAAGCACTGTTCAGGGCCACACGCTCGCGCTCGTAGCATCGGCTGCGTCTGGACCCAAGCTGAAACGAAGTATAAGAGCAATTTTCTCCCCCTAACTATCACCAGGCAGTGTTGGATATCACCAGGATGACCTTCGGGGGATCGGGCAAAAAAAAATCTAAAAACATCACATTACAGTTGACTAATCAGCTAGTCACTACTAAAACTCATGCCCAATTAGGTGTCCGTTTCCTCTCCACATATTCGAGCTTGTTCCTTCGTGTGTACTGTTATCTGCCATAAGTATTATGTCGTCCGCATACATCTTTCCATTCCTGGTTTATAAAATTATGTTGGCTGCTGGACGAGGCCCGGGCCACTCAGCTTAGAGCGGCTGAGGAACGTGAAGTCGTCCACATCTTCAGAATCATCTTCCAGAGGTCTGTTGTTCTAATTTCTAGGATATTTGACCTCGCCTAGCGATTTTGTTGCAAAGAAAAATGCTTGATAAATTAATTTAGTTTCTTTGTTGACTGTTCTACATTTCTATTTATTTGCACATTGAGCAAACATTGGCGCATAACCTAACTTGGCAAACTGTGAACCGTGAATGCTGTAGCCCCATCGGAGCAAGGCACGCGGCAAATCGCCTGAGGCCATTACTGTTAATTGTTCCTGTTGCAGTCCCACGTGAAATGTCAAAATTAAATGACGACGTCAGATTCGTTTTACAGGTTGTGTTTCTTAAGCTACACCAAATTTTCTAAAAAAAGGGAACGTGAGATATAGAGTAATTCAAGCCCTGGGGGAGTGTTAGTGGCCATGGCGGCTTCTAGAAAAAAGGTAAAATTAGGTAATTAGTCTACTAATTAACTAAAATGTTTTCATCATTTATTATTTTATTTATTTATTTATTTATTTTATTTATTTTTTACTTGAGGGCACATAATGCATTTAGAGGATTGAAGATCGACCACAGTATGGTCTAGCCGTGTCGTCAAATCTGGATACAAAAATTCGTAATAGGCGCTACGGGGTCGAGCAATGTCACTTTGGTAAAGGGTGTCAAACCGAAACTAAAAAGGAAAGAGCGCCGGTAAAGTTAATGCTCCGCCCTTCGGGGCATGCGATTCGTCATTAGGGAGTTTTAGGGGGACCGTTTTCGCAGATCCGATACGGTTCGGTGGGCCCTCCGGCACGAACTGCGCATGCGCTATCACAGAAGACTCGCATATGCGCCCGCATAAAAATGTCGGATGCAGGCCGGAATGAAAGATGCCGGTTCCGCCTGGACCCAAAATTGGGGCACCAGTTTGTATCCAGCCTGGAACCGCACAGTTCCAGGCGGGATACAAACTGGTGCCCCAATTTCAGACCCAGGCGGTGCATCGCCGGAATTCCTGCTGCGCTCACCACTGGACTATACAAAAGAATTTCGTGCTATGCCCTTAGCCGTTGCAACCGAGAGATCGTCGCGATTTCAGACCCAGGCGGACTGGGTTTGAAATCGCGACGATCTTCGCTTGTAACGGCTAGGAATCGTGCGAAATACTTTTGTAGAGTCCAGTGGTGAGCCCAGCGGTAATTCCAGCAGCGAACACGGTCGTCACCAAACACGGTGCACGGAACACACACACAGCATGCACAAGCACAGTATCCAGTGTTGAGTGCATCGGGAAGTTCCGGTGGGCAAGCGGTATTCGAGTTGTCCAAGTATTGTCACCAAGCACACCAGCGCATCCAGATGTCGAGCCCAAGTGCAATGGGTCGGCCGCTTCACACTATATAAAGATTCAAAGCCGAGGTCAGTGGGTATCCATCCAGGGCAACGATGGGTGCGTCAGTATCCGTGCGACCGCAGCGCGAACGTCGCCGCCGGGCGAGCGCCGACCGACAGTCCGACGAGAGCGAAGAACCTATCTCTCGGAGCGCTGCCGCCGACTGCAACAGACAAAGCGAGGCGCGCGTGGGGAGAACACCCGCTCGCAGCGCCTGCGTAGCGGATGCGCCTGTCCGATGCGCCTGTCCCTGCGAGAGACCGCGGAACTTGCGAGAGACCGAGGAAGTTTCCCGCCGACCCCCACATCCCCTCCTCCAGTCGCGCATGTGCGTGCCCACTGGCTGGGAGCCCACCCTACTGGAACAAGGGGAACGGATCGGATCCACCCATCACCGTGCGATTCCAGTGCGTTGTGTTTCACTGGATCCGACTGGTTACACCCAGAATCGCGCGGATCGGAACTGTCCACAAGTTTAGAACCGCGCAGCTCCGCGCGGATCCGAACTGGAACCAGGGTGACCACCTTTGAGCTAGCGAAATGCGGGACACTGGAGGTGGGGGAAGGGGGGGGGATTTATTAACACACACACCACGAACCGAGGCTCTGTTAACACATTTATTATCCGGTGCTGTTTATACACCTGCTAATTGTATTGCAGCAATTGAGCTCAATTAAGTTTCACTACGAGTGAAGTATTGTTTATGCCAAATGTGTTATTAAATGTGTCGAAGTTGAAAACTAAATCGACTGTAACAAAACTCAATGCATCAAATGGAAATAAGAAACAGTAAATCTCTTTCGGGTTATTGTTTCCTGTAAACGCCTACTTTTATCAGCATTGTCCTACACAATTTTTTAACATTATGTTCTTTTTCGAATGTTGCGAGTTGCAGCAGGCTTTCTGCCTTGTGTGGCTGTGTTCACTAAAACAAAGATCCACAACAACCCTTTCGCATTGACAGAGCGATATAAAAATAAATACAATATTTTATGTTGAAACTTTGGCGAGCAATTTTTCTTAGAATATTTTGCCACAAAGGGGAAGGGCACAACGGAGCATGCGCGTCGCTTGTCCTGCAAGAACGACGGTCGCTTCCCGCAATGCTTGGACAGAAAATGGCGTACCATTGCGATTCACACGATTACCAGCGACCTCCGCGCTTCCCCGTGCCCCGTTGTTCGGCAGCGCCACGAGTTGCAGAGTGAATTTTAATACATTATGAAATGCGGGACATTTTGAAGATTTGGGAATTTCTTGCGGGACGCGGAACACGAGCCCTCAATGCGGGACAGTCCCGCGAGTCGCGGGACGGGTGGTCACCCTAACTGGAACCGCTCCGATCTGACATTTTCGTACGGGGTACTTCGTACCGGAGGGACCATCATACCCTATCGGGTGTGCAAATACGGTTCCCTAAAACTCTCTATTATCGCGGCCGGCTCCACTCGCTTAGGCGGGCCGGCCGCGATAACGACGAATCGCATGCCCGGTTTCAAGCCGTTTACCAAAGTGACATTTTTCGACCCCGTAGCGCCTACTAGGAATATTTTTATCCAAATTTGACGACACGGCTAGACCATACTGTGGTCGATATTCAATCCTCTAAATACATTATGTGCCCTCAAGTGAAAAATTAAAAAGTTAGTTAAAACATATTTCAGTTACTTAGCTAATTACCTAATTTTACCTTTTTTCAAGAGGCTGCCATGGCCACAAACACTTCCACAGGGCTCAAAGTACTCTATCTCACGTTTCCTTTTTTCGAAAATTTGGTGCAGCCAAAAAAACACCATGTATTTTCCTCGTTGAGGAGTTCAAGGCGTTGTGGAACACAAGCAGCGATCGTAACTGTAAGACAAACATCAAGGAAAAAAATTGCCGGACGCCGTACAGTAGTGGAGGACATCTTTGTTCAGTGGCGTACCAACTTGTTTTTGAGGGGGGGGGGGAATGCAAACCAGCCCCGCCCCCCCCCCTGAGCCGGGAGGCGGTGCCCTTGGTATATCCCTGGGGCGCCGCCGGTCACTGTTTGCCCTGCCCAGTGGCGGCTGTTTCGGGGGGGGGGGGGCAAAATCCTTGCCCTGCCCCCCCTTTAAGAACTGTGCGTGTGGGGGGGGGGGCAACGCCCGCGCCCCTCCCCCACGCACACACAAGGTGGGAAGCTCCTCCCACCTCAATGGAGAGGAGGTCGCTTCCTCTCCAGCGTTCACACCACATACTTTTGAACACCATGTAAAAGAAGGAGAGGGAAGCTGCTTTTGTAAGAATTTTGAGTGACAGGTTAATCTTTTATAATCTTCTGGGAGGAGAATAGCGACGCCTGTGCAAATCCGAGAGGCACAAAGGAGGATCCTGATAAGAGGGGAGCTCCTTCTCCCCCTTTTCTCTGGAGGGCATCGGAAATGAGGTCATGTGCAAGGTGCGAGGAGCTTCCGCTTCCTTCTTGACCTGTCACCGAGCTGCGGAAAAGGTACACAGGGGCGCTCTTGTCCCCCTTGACCCGCATCACTTTCCCCTCCTTCCCGCCCACCTCTTTCCATTTTAGCAGAGCGCACGCCCTGCGCACAGCGTGCGGAGGGCGGGACAGAGCGTCCGCTCTGTAAAAGTGGAAAGATGAGCTTGCAGAAGACAAGGCCTTTCCCCACAAACGTCATACTGGAGCTTGCTCCTTGCTCCAGTAACGTTGGCGCCACCTACCTCGTGTCAGCAACGCATCGTCGACAGCGCGTCTTGAGGCGTGTCTCACAACGAGCACGACGTTCGCATGCGGCGACGCGACGCCGGCGATGCCAAGACGGGCGCGTTTGGCCATCAGCTGCTTTGCGTTTGCGGCGGCCACGGCGGCTCTTATCGAGCTTCGGCGTGTTTACTAGTGATGGGCCGAACTTTCGCCGAATCGAAAATTCGGCGCCCAATCTAACCTGCAAGTGTGTTATTGGCAAAAAAAGCAGTAACACTGTGTTCTAAATTTCCTCAGCGAGTCACCATTTCGTGCGCGAAAATGAATGCAACGGCTGTTGAGCCTTCACCACAAGAGATAACAATATTATTGTAAATATGCATGTTCTTCGATTTGAGTTACTCGACGCCAGCTTTGCATGAAAGTGTGCGTCCCATATTCGCAATGTCTCGTTTTTAACTTTTAAAATGCCGGTTTCCGATGTTAGGACACACCGGACGTTTAGGAAGATTGGAAGAGGTAGGAATGTCGGATGTGCAACGTCAAGCATGAGTTTTGTTTTTAGTTTTATGCGGAAAGATGAAAACCGCGAAATAACGCTACTAATTGAAAGCAATATTATTTTATTATGTCAAAAATACTTGTGAGCCGAAAACAAAATTGCTAGAATGGCGGCAAGTGCTTTAATGTACTTGTCGTTCAATGTTGCAACTACCTCGTTGCATCACTGGAAAGATTAAATGAATATCACGTTATCCCGAATGTGCCGCATCATTTGTCACTTGCACAATGGAGTGCGGCAATTTTCCGTCCATTTCTGGTCGATCTTTTGTTCCTGAGGCAGAGAATATTGAAGAGAACCACACTCATAAAGGCTGACAAACACACAGTTACCACGTCGCCTACTCCGTACCTCGCCGTAACCGCTGGTAGTACTACCACTACACTGTACGATGGTAACCGCACGAACGCACGGCGTCCATTTGCAATCCTTGGCCCCGTCGCGTTCTCGCGCGTGCGCAGACGTTCGATTTGCCGAACCTTGCCTCCAAAGGTATTGGCATTTGCCGAACTTTGCCGAATCTGAAGTTCGGCAGATTCAGTCCATCCGTTTCACTAGCAGTTTCACCCATTTCACCTTATGTTGTACCGTAGTAAAGGCTAGAAGCGCGAGCTCACAGCGTTGGCAGCTGCCCCAATGCGCGAGAGCTTGTGCCGCCGAGATCTTCCCAGAGCAAAAAGCTCGCGTTTGTAGCCTTCCCTGCGGTACATCATAAAGTGAAATCGGTCGGGTCCACCAACAGGGACGTCTTGCGCAGGCCTTTCCTCTTCATTACCTTCCAGGCAACCAGCAATGGCGGTAGCCTGCGCCATCTATATTACGTGGAATAATAGATATTCAATTTTGCCTAGCTAAATTAGTTTAGGTTGTTTCTTGTCATACAAAATTAATTAATGAACTATTTCTTATAAATAAACAAACTTTGAGGCTCGATATAGTTTTTCTTAATCATGTTCGATCGGTTCGCTCCAACGGCTCAACGGCTCCAACGTTGGTTCCCTCCAACTCCAACGTTCTCTCGGAGGCCTCGCTGCCTCTACGCCTCCATTAGTTCATTGTAGCCTCTATCCAGTGCCATATATATATCATCTCCATCTCTATCTCTTGCATATCTTCCTTCTCGTTTTGGCGCACATTTTGGCAAACTGCGCGCGCGAACTGCAGCTGCCAGCACCGATACTGTCAATACGAGCGCGTGCCACGTGTGGATTGCGTACTGATATTTATTTGGATGCAAAGGAATGATCTGGAAGCGACTGCAGACTACGTCAGCTTGAATCATGTAAGTATCAAGAACTTGCGTTGAGTCACAGTTGCTATCGATCGTAACTATCTTGAGAGATCGCCGCCACCACTTTTGGAGAGCAGACAGGTGCCTGCAAGAGTTTGAACTGTTTAAGGTCTTTCTGGTTGACGAGAGGCGCAGACTGGAAAATGGCGGAGCAGCACCTGCGCCACACCAACGCCTAGGCGGCGTTGGCCACACTAGCTCCGGTGGTCTGCAACTGCTATTTGGCCGGACTGTGCGGCCTCGAAACGCTTTTCTGCTGACGGCTGTAGCGCTTTGGCGCTCTCTACCAAGGGAGTTGACCGAGTGCTCACCCCTCGAACAGTAAGACACCGAAGCTTGGAGCAGTAAGGCTTGTCATCTCCAACAAAAATAACTAGAACCCCCTACCAGCTCGCCTATGTGTGTATGCATGTCTTTTTTTCTTCTATGTAAATTTATTTTCTGCTTAGTAACTCGGCACCACAGGCCTCAAATATGGGCCAATGGCCTTTCTGTGTTTTCGCAGCCCCTCAGGGTTGAATAAAGAATATTATTATTATTATTGTCATCATCATCTCAAACTACGCATGATTGCATCAACTAGCCAGATTAATGTATATGTTCTAGTGCATGATTTGGTCTTCCATAGGGGTGTCGCGAACCGGCCGAGGTTCGAGTTCGACCAGGTTCGACTTTTTCGAACTTTTAGTGAAAGTTTCGACGAACCTTGTATTGAGGTTCGACTCATGTGCGCATGCGCGACAGGCTGGCCAGTTGGCTTCGGATTGGATGGTGATGGCTAAGGGATGAATTAAGGGCACCGCTGATTGGTTATTTCAGTTAATACAGTACAAACAAATTTAGTTATTAACTTCTTCAGTGATTAGAATTGGTTTCTTTTAATTGCAACTGTTCATAAAAAGAAATAACCCTTTGGATAAAAAAAAAATTCTCCAAACCTAGACATGCTTGTATCAAGGTCTGGCCACACTGTCCACAAAGTCGAACCGGTCGAATCTGGTGAAAAGTTCGAAGGTTTGTTCGACCTAAAAATCCGGTTCGACAAAAGTTCGCGACACCCCTAGTCTTCCATGCTTCTTGTGATCTACCTGACGATTGCCATTACGGTTGCAATATTACACCATTAACCTCACCAGCATTGCATACTAACGTCGTTGCTTTGAGTAGTGGCATATATAGCCTCTTGTATACTTTGTGCCTGGCAAAATGCACCGGATACAATAGGGGCTGACCGTCAAAGCAGTTGCGCTCCGTCGCCGCAACGCCATTTGGGGCGCCACAATGTGAGGATTCGTAGCAGACGACACGATAGGTCCCGAGGCTTTTGAAAGGCGCGACTGAATGGTCTAGCTGTGTTTGTTGGGTATATTTCGTCTTTTTTATTGGTGAGTTTTACTTACGTTAATAACTTGACAGCGTTGTTTGCCGAAGGCTTTTAAGAAGCGAACCTAATAGCGTACAATGGACCTTTTTCACATACCGACGGCACCAGGCGGTGGCTGCACGAACTAAAAATCGAGGAAGGGACCTACCTGCGCTACCAATCGATAATGGGAGCTACGCTACCAGTTTCTTCGTTCTCTGAGCAGCGGGGCGTGCCCAACGCGCCGTCCAAGTGGGGCATCCGTGGCGTCCACTTAAACGTCGTGTTATTCTTTCCGTCCGCTTTCTTTTTTTGCGTAACACAATTATATGTATGCTGCAATTACGTTTGCTACTCGCTGATCTACAGCCTCCTTCCGAATTTCCTCGATTTTTGATTTCAACTTCCGCCGCTTGGCATCGGGCGCTCGCGCGTGCGCAGAACGCTTCTCGGAAAAGGTCCATTGCACTTTTCCTCGTTTTACATCCTCTTGCTGGCATTGCTGCGAGTGACAGCGCAACCGAAAACGGAACCGGAATAGCTTAGATTTGGACAGCCTGGACAATTTTCACGTGGCCTTACAGCACAATGTCATTACAGACACCACATTTGCAGGATATTGAAGGGTGCCATGTGAATTTTAGCATAAAATGACAAAGCACAGTATTTCTGTGAGCAGTGTGGCAGTATATAATGGATCCAAAAATCGAAAACTGAGCATAAAATATTTTTTTATCCATGTATTTGATTGTTTCAACTGCAATATTGGAATTGTCAATTAACACTTAACCTCGTTGGAAGATAAAAGTCTTATGTTTCATCCAGCCAGATGACAGCTCATAGGGGCAAGTCAATTGTTGCCACTCTTTATGTCCTCAACTGACAAGGCTTATCAAGTTCTAAGATACCTAAAGGCTTCCTGCGAATGGAAAGTCAAGAGGTAATATATTAAATTTTAGAATATATTCTATACACAAGTGTAGGAAACATCTTGGGGTTCAATACAATTCGGCTAGGAGACAATGGATGGTAAAGGTATACAAGACAGGGTTTATTTTACACGCTTGTTACATGGATAAGCATATATCCAGTTCACGTTTTTTCCTACAGCTTTACATATTTGCGAGACAGTGGTTCCTTGGCAAATGCCTTGTGCACATTGTTTTTGTCGGTCTTCATGAAGGCAAAATTCACAAGCAGTGGCTTCATAAATCTTTTAGACTCCAGTTCACAGAATCTCTTCTTGTAACCAGTGTTTTCACTTCTTTCGCACCTTAGAAAAGGCGACGAGGAGATGGCTGGCACAGCAAGTTTTAAAAGCACAGTCGAAGGCTTTTCCAGTCTTGGGCTCTTTCCCAGAATCACCTCAACAAACACCCTGAGTGTGTAGAGCACATGAAGGTGTTTGTCTGACTGATACAGAAGTCCTGCTCTATCCTGGTAGTGTGTCAGCTTCTGCAGGGGTTGGTTGCTTCTTGGCTTCGCTGTCATTGTACAGCAGCTTTCACAGCCCACCTGCTCACTAACCATCCGGTCTGTGTATTGTGAGATTCTAGTTTACCCCAAAGTCCTCAGTGAGGCAAACACCCACTCCGTAACTCGTCGGTTGCAAAATCTGGGTTTCGACTTACCTTCCTGATCGCTGTGAGGCAACACCCACTCCGTAGTCCGCTGCTATAGCGGCTACGGCCGGGTCTGTCGGCTGACTGCCGTTAGGCTCCGGTGGACGGGAGACCACACCAAACACAGGGATACCGTAGAAACATGTTTATTGGCCTTACGCCACACGCTTGCGCCCGTAGGCGGAACCAAGAGAAATGAGGTTGACGCTGCCTTAATTGACAGGATCACCAGGAGAAGAGTCCGCACTGCCGTAACTGGCAGGATCACGGAAAAGGGGGAGCAGTAAAATAATGATGAGTGCTCCGTCGAGCGTAGCCCCCCTAACCAAGAGCCCCGGCCACAGGGTGTGGCCGGCTTATGTAGCCTGCGGGAAATAGACGCGCCCGGGGAGGCCGTTGAAGGACACTCGAATACGGGACGCGTCCATAATCACTCCCAAGGGTGTGCCGATGGCGCATCCACCCAAAATGGGCAAGGGAGAGCCGGCCCCTTCGGGGAATTCGACCTCGTGGTTCCTTGTATCCGGGAGGCCGACACCATTGATGACGACGATTCCCACGGGCTGCTTGAAGCTAGGCCTAGATAGGGATAGAGGGAACCTGATGGTTCCCACAGCAGTGTTGCGGAGTGGGCACCCCCATTCCATTCCAATTCCATTCCGGGGAATTGGAGCTTTCGATAATTCCATTCCTTTCAACTCCTAGGAATGGGGACACTGGGCCCATTCCCACTCCCGGAATGGCTGAATCGTTTCATTTCATTCCTCTGATTCCTAAACGTAAAAAGTGTCACTTGACAGCTGCATTGCATTGCAGGGTTGGGCAGAAATATTAAAAAAATGTATTTGGAAATACAAATACTGGGATAGATGAAAATAGTTGCTAAAATACCGATACTCAAGGTCTCAAATATATCTGTCGAAATGTGTCGCGACACGTATCGGAAATACATTTTAAAAAGAGGCAAAAAAGCCTTTGGAAATACAAATACAGGAATACATTTTAGGGAATTTGACGACATGGTGGCGCTTGAAGACAAGGACAAAAAGGGGAGACTAGACAACACAGAGCGCTCTGTGTTGTCTAGTCTCCCCTTTGTCCTTGTCTTCAAGCGCCACCATGTCGTCAAATTCCCAGTACCAACTAGCCCAACAATCCGCATTGATACATTTTAGGGAGGGCAGAAATATAAATACTGATAATGCAATACATTTTTCAAATTTCTTTGAGATGCAAACTGAGATGAAGCTTTAAGTTTGAAGTGGAAGTTTTTTTTTGTCCCGAAATTACTTTCCCGCAGGCTTGGCCTTGAAGGTAGTGGTTCCGGACGAAGGGTCTTCAATGGGTTCAAATAACGTACCATCAGGGATTGACCGCGGTCCCTTCCCTGGCATCCCGTCTGTCTGACCAGTGATGCGAAAAGACTTCGACCTCTAAATAAATTCCATGTCACCCTAAATCCCATCAAAACGTCACCACGCTCCTTTCCAATAAGGGCGCCCCTGTCAGCACTGATCACATGACGTCACGGTGGGATGAACTAGTATTCTTGTGTCTGTAGGTGTCGCCTTGAACATGAAACTTTACCAACGCTGCTGTATGTAGTGGCGTCACTAGGGTCAGCGGCACCCAAGGCGGCGGCCCGCGGCGACATCCCCCCCCCCCCCCTCTCGTGGCCCGTCGCAGCACCCCCCGCAGCTCTGCACCCGGGGCGGTCCGCCCCCCCCCCCCCCCGCGCACCCCTTGTGACGCCACTGGCTGTATGAAAGGACAATACATACTTTCGTTGTAGGTGACCTTGTTAAGACCATGTAGGCAGTTGCATTTGGAATTTTCGTGAAAAGGTGGACCATTTGAAGCATCCTGAAGCACATGTCTTATCTTCTGTTATGGTTGAAAAATCGAGACTGTGGCATTCCTGTTGTGACTGTCCTACCTGCCGACCCTCCGCCTCCAACACATGAATGGCAGTCCTCAAGTTTCGCCTAGCATCATTCAAACAGAGACCTCGTGGATTGCGACCTGAGATGGCCGGCACAGGTGCGAGCTCTCCGAGAAACAGCGCGCTCGAGACGAGTCGCAGGTGTACGAAGTCTTGGTCCGCACAGCGAGGCCACGTCTGGCCTCCTTCCTGGGTATTGGATCACCAGAGCAGCGGGTCACGTTCACGTCGACTGAAGACGTACCCTTGAGCCGTGCAATATTAGAGGCGCAGACGCATTCGGATATGTGTTGAACTTCACTGGTGAAAGGCGCCACCGCCTACCCCCCCCCCCCCCCTCCCCATTTGTTCTTTGCTTTGACACTTGTTTTTTGTATTGCATTTTTTTGCGTATATGTTTGTGAGGGCTGCACGCGGATTTGCAGTTTCCCACTCATTTTATTTCTGAACAACTGACTCGCTGACTGGCTCGGTATAGCTGAACGTAAAAAAATAAATGAATAAAAAAATATAAAGAACCTGACCCATCCCATTCCATTCCGGGCAAAAGGCATCTAATTCCATTCCCATTCCATTCCCCTCAACGTTGCCGCCATTCCATTCCCATTCCATTCCAGGGTCGTGAAAATGCGGAATGATTCCGGAATCATTCCAACTCTGGAGTGGCAACTCCGCAACACTGTCCCACAGTATCCACCAACATGAACAGTTGCTGAAAGTTCCAGCATTGGTAGATGAACTTGAACTTGTGACACCCTCAATCTTCTAAAAATAAATGCAGCGTCCCTCGAGATTGTCACCTCTTGTTTTTGGGATGGTCATGGCTGCACAGCTCAAAGTCCTTGGAGATGTGCAGGGGCATCATAGTGTGCAACGTTGCAGGATGTGGGGGTTGTCTCAATCCCGGTCATCGTGATCTTTTCTAGGCCTGCCATAGCAGACCACATATCCAGCTGGTCATTACATCCCAGTGCCCGTCTAAAAGTTCCAAAAAGCGACTCAATGCAGTCGCTACTAAATTTTTGTGTCAGAACAAACATAAAGTGCACCTTAGTCAGGAGGTGTCAGACGCAGGCAGCGGTCGAATAGCTGGTCATTAGCAAAGCTTCGTAGCCTTGCTTAGGAACTGGGGTTTCCTTGCTTAGGAACTGGTGTGGAGTATTCACTCTCTTCCTGAGGTCCTCAAGATACATTGGCAGTGTTGTCTGTAGCCCTTCCAGTCTAGGATCCTCTGGATCGTCATACTGCCTCACATCTGGAAATTTCGGCAGATGTGCTGACTTTTGTTACTTGTGTCGTGAAGTGCAAACCACCGATACATACTCTCCGTGAAAGTCACCGATGGTCCAGTCAGCAAATGAGTTGTCATGACAGCGCCCAGCTTGGTCTTTCAGGTACTTTAATGTAGCTGTTACATCTGTTGAGAGTACTTCGACTGCTCTCGCCACATTCATTTTCTTTATGTTTGGATAAATGTGTTTCCTGCTTAGGAACCTTACTGGCTTGACAGTCCAGCTTTTTTGCATGTCATAGATATTTTTTATATGTCACACAGAGATCTCACCATCCTTACCCATATCGTGTGCAAGGAACTGTGATCTCACATTTTTCACAACATGGCAAAAGTCAAAGCTGAGAAAAAGCAGTCTTTCTAAGTTGCACGGATGTTCAATCCGGTACGTGAGGAAGCCACCACACAGGATTTTCATTGCGCTCGCATTGACCTTGTGGTTGTCCGTGACAAGGTGCAGGATTCGGAAGCCTGCCGCTTCGACATTCTTTATCACGAACACAAGGAGCGTGGCCAACTGGTTTCCGCCGAGACCTCTGGTAAAAAGTATGAAACAGGAATCCGAACTGACGTTGACAGTCCATTGAGAACAAAGCACAATAGCGAATTTGCCAACAATGACTCAGCACTTGAGTCGTTGGCCACTCCCATCTCAGTGTGCCCAACGAAAGAACCCTGCTGTTTGTTGTATTGCAGTTTTTCTTTTATGTGCATCTCGTCGCAAACGAGTGAGCAAACTCCTGACTGGGGTGTTGTCTGCTGCTCAGTGTTAGCCTTCAGGTGTGCATCGATGAGACTGTTGGAGCCGGTTTCTCCACTGGAAATTCCGAGATACCGTATTTACTCGAGTAATAGCCACACTCTTTTGTGAAGAAAACCTGAAGGTTTGCTTTTCTGTGGAGCACGTGGATTGCCAATCACCGCAATCGACATCATGACTCCAGCGGTTTACAGGACAGAGATAACGTCTTTGCGCAAAGACACCATCCGTGAAGATTGCATTTGTATGGGGAATCATGTTCTCGATCTTATTATTTGCTACGTTAATTATGCGCAACGCGATGATTGGCTGTATATGTGCATTGCGGGAAAGTAGAAGCAAGGGCCTTGTTCATAAATAGTGCAGCTATTACTCGAGTAAACACGGTAGTTCTGCAAAGTATTCGTGCATGGCAGCTTCAAAAATCCTTCCTTTCGGATGTGCTCATACAATTTCGTCGAAAGGTGCCCCAGGACAATTGAATGGCGGATGGTTTCTTCAGACCAACAGGGCCTCTTTAGGCTGAAGTTTGAAATCTACTCAAGCAGGAAGATAGCAGAATGTTGCTTCTTGGCTGCTTGTTCGTTGATGTAGGACAGGTCGGTGACATGGCAGTACTGTCGCAGCTTCTGGAGTTCCTCTTTGTAACTGTCCACAGTTTTTTGCAGTCTCCATTTGCTTCTTGAGGCCGCATTCCTTTTGCTCCCATTTTCTTCTTTCGAGGACCAAGCTGCTGGGCGCTGTCCTGCAGTCAGCTTGTGTTCCTTGGTCTTTAGTAGTGGAGATACAAATTTGCTGGAACTGGTTCACTATGTTAGCTGGCACTTCTAGGCACTTCGGTGGAACAGCTTCAAATTCCACAGAATCGGCCGCAGGCCAATCCGTTACTTCAATTCCTGGTGCATGCCTAGATGTGGAGCTTTTCAATGATGTAGGCAGTGGCTCCGATAATGTAGATGAAGGCTCCCATGGTGTAGGCAGAGGCTCTGCTGATGTAGGTAGAGGCTCCGATGGTGCATGTTGAGGATCCCCTTGCTGCACGCATCGTGTCCCTTCTGACAATTTCAGGATCTTCTGTGGGACAGTGTTACTGCAGAGGGATCTTTTTTAATACTTGAGCTATCCCTTTCCTTCCTACTCTTGGGCTGAAGATAAAAAGGGTGGCATTCAAGCACCGAGGTAACTGCCCCTTTCTTGAGACGACGATACTACCCCTCCAGAAAGTCTGTCTACTTGAAGTGTTTGCTGCACACTTTGCCGTAATTGGAAGTCATGTTGGGTGTCCAATTGTCACGTCAAAACCCTAAAATCCGCTTGCTAAACTTTTCATCTGCTGGAATATTGTTAAAAGACAATCCAGGAATCTTCTCTTCGCATTTGAGCAGCAGTTCAGTACACAACAGTATGCCATTCAATCCTGAAACAGCAGGAACGCAAAGTTATTTTGAAGCTCTTGAACGCTCAAGAGAACACAGGTCGCGCATATTACAGGTTGCCTACGTTCCATTCCTTTTCGTGGCCGTACACAGCTGCAATGCTACAGTCACTGGCGTGACAAGAAGTCTCTACTCTGCTGAGGCCTCAGAAAAGTGTCGAGAGGAGTCGCGGGCGTTTCTTCTCAACACTGTGACACGAGCATGCACTCATTGCCTTCGTGCTGCATCTGCTTATGAATGCTGGAACCTTGCGAGGTTCCAAAACATCTCGCGAGCTTCGAGCGTTCATCCGCCGCAGCGGTACAAAGGAAACTTTGTTCTGCTCTTTTTTACTGTCAACAAACAATATGTAAATAGAAGAGCAATAGAACTTCCGTAATATTGTGTCAGAGTTAGACGCGTCATCACAATGCGATTCTCACACGGGCGCTGCTGCTGAAATTGCAAATATATTGAAGGTGTTGCATATGCTTACCGTTCGAAAAGCGGTGAATGACCATCAATGGCTCATGAACGTAAACCCAACTAGGAAACGACTCAACTGCATAAGTAAAGTGTTGTAAGAACAAGGGAAGCGTTGCAAAAGTTCACCCGCAGCTTCGAATTCACAGCGCCGAACGGTGTGTTGCTTTGGCGGCTGAATCCTCACTTGGCAGCGCCTCTCACGTTGGGCAAAGCAAAGAGGGAGAGGAGGAAGAAAGACAACGGCAACGACGGCCCTTCGGGAGAGATTTGACAAGCGCAGAGTATAAGGAGGCTATGGTAGTGGCATCCGATGAGGTGGCAGCACAACTCAACTACAGTGTATCTCGACTTCCTCTAGTTCGTACCTTTCACAAATGCCCAGCTGTGTCATTCGATGCCAAAGGAGACACGGCAATTTTTTCATCTCTGGGATATGTACTAAAAAATTTATTTGGATAAAGAAGCCTCTGAACTCCACAAAAAATATTATTTTATAAAAAAAGTTAATTATTTTTGCTGATATTATGGTGCCTGGAACGCGTCTCTGCCCGGTGTGTTTACCGCGTCCAAAAAGGTGGTCCCTCGATTTCCGCCCGATGACGTCATACAAGTGTCATGCTGTCGCCCAGTCGCAATCCTGGTGGTGTCCCAAGAGCTGTGGTGTATGTGGCAGACGCCTGTTCTGCTGCAGGTCGCTCTCCAGTGTGACGGTTCACGGAAGATACAGTGGCATACTGGCAGGAAGTTGGGACGCCGTGACGAAAGCGACGCTTGCGTTTGCTTGTGCTACTCGCAGCTTCTCGTTAGCATTTCATGAACCAACTGCCAGGATGGCGACATGCAACAGCATGACACTTTGGCTTCTGTGACGTCATTTGTTGCCATGTCGGGACCACTTTTGATGTATGGGTAGCATTGGATGCTAAACACACCAGTTGAAGGTGCTCTGCAGGCGCCATACTGATATCATGCCCTCAATTTCTGTAATGTGCATAAAACTAGTGTAGTTAAGAAAAACATTGTGAAAAAACGGTTGCATACCAGACAAATTTAAGTGGGCACCTCTTACACTAAAATACAGGCATTGAAAGATGCCATTTTGAGTCCAAATAAGAGCTCCAAAAAGATACTTTATGAGATTTCTTTATTTTTTCTAGTCAGCTTGCATTTGGGTGTTAGCTACAATACTTTTTTGTTTGTTCTCATAAAACCAATAACTGAATTGCATGTGTTAAATGTCAGAGTCTCGTTTGGCTGCATTTTAATTAAATGACAAAATCTCCAGTTTATGCAGAAAAGGCCAAATTGAGAGCCAGAAAAAGCAATGTGTGCAACTGTGCCCGGAACTTTCGAAATAGGCAAAAGTTTAATTTACTTCATACCTTTAACATATAAAAAAATTAGAAAAGTACTTTTTGTTGCTGAGAAATTGTTTTTTAAAGATGAGCCTCTTCGATCATGCCTTCAGGCGCCAGCCTTGTAGGCGACACACGCCGGCGTTCACCAGCGAGGCATCAACGGTTTGAGATGCCGCCACAAGGTCTTTGACACTCTCCTGAAAACAGATCTCATTCAGTTGAAGTGGACGTTATCCTGACTTCCATGCATCTGTATCCTCTTTATGTTACGTAGTGATTCTGGCTTCTTAATTTCACTCTACTGCCCAGGTAACTGCTGACCAGCGCAGGCCTGCATCGTCTACTTTCCAACTTTAGGAATGCATACTGCGTGTCTGCCTCGTCTGTCATATGTCCAGATATGAAAGCAATTCAGACCAAGTAGCTCTTCACCGATGTGCACAATATTGAAATCGGGAGTAGAAAGAAACGCGAAAACTGACCGATGAATATCTAAGAAACTATTGCCTTTTCGCAACATCTGTAAACTGGTCAAGCCTCTGATAGTAGTTGGTGTCAGTAATCCATTTGCAACATGAGCCATGAAACTATGAATTTAAATGTTATTTAACAATTTGTTTAATAAACCGGCTTAGCATGAGGGTCATGACCTCATCTAAAGTCCGCCGAGACTGACATTCAGATTGTGAAGATGGCAATCCTGTGTAACTCGTGTAACTGCCATGTTATCAAACACATTTCCTCTAACAATGCTAGTGAGTTCAGAATTCAATACATGTTCTGCTGGCCTCCAGTGTATTCCGGAATCTAAAATTCTGCATACGTGCGGAACCTCAGGGGTCTCAGGCGTCCGCCGCAAAGAGTGGGATGATTTTCCCATCATTACACTGCTTTTGGTAATACTACATATTTATCAAAATACATTTAAGTGCAATAGAGATGCGACATCACCATTATCATTTTGCATTGGTAAAGAGCTACCTGGTCTGAATAGTTTTTATATCTGGATATACGACAGACGAGGCCGACGCACAGTATGCATTTCCAAACTTGGGAAGTAGACGATGCAGGCCTGCATTCATCGGAAATTACCTGGACAGAAATAGAGTAAAATTATGATGCCAGCATCATTACGTAACCATGCTTTCGAGTTCGTCTTTGACTTTGGGCAGGAGTAGAACAGGTACTCGTCGGGGTGCTGCCACTGCATAAGGTATAGCATTCGCTTGGAGCGTCACCCTGTAGGCCGTCTTCATTTCACCCAGTCCCGTGAACAGTGGGCTGAACTCTGGTCTCGCCTCGGGAGACTTGCCTCTTTGAGTCGGGCTTTCCTGTGTTTTTGTTTCCACTGTCTCCAAGTGTGCCAGAATGCCAAGAGCTCGTATGGCTGGTCTTCCTAAGAGTGCAGTCTGTAGACCTTCGACTATGAAAACTTGTTGATGCATTGACCTGCCTTGCCATGAAATGGTTGCGTCAAACATTCCCTTCGCCTTGATGGGTGTTCGGCCACGTCCAAAGAGTCTCTTGCTTGGTGTCCATGGTTTCTCTATGCAGTTGTTGTCGTGCTGGGACGGAGGAATAACACTGACGTCCGCTCCTGTATCGACTTTGAAGTGCACTGTACGTCCTTCCACCGTTGCTCTGATGAACCATGGTTCTTGATTTTCTTTGTCACAGAGCTCACCGAGGAACACCGCCTCCGCGTTTGCAGTTCCTTTTTTCCGGTGAATGGCCTCTGCTGTGGTTGTCCTCCCGAGTGTTGATGTCCCGACAAGCATACAGTGGCGTAATGCCCGGTCTTCCCGCAGTTGTGGCACTGCTTTCCAGCCGCAGGGCATTGGTTTTTTTGGGTGTTGTTGAGTGTTACCGCACCACTTGCGAGAGTTCTGTCCCGTCGGATGTCCGACTGGTGCCCTGCCTGCTTTCCGTGGCCCATTTCCGTAGTTCTGGCGTTCCTTTGGCCGTCGCAGCTAGTCTACCGCAGCACTTTGTTCAGCTTTATCGTGCAGCTCGTTCTGTTGCTTTTTGACGATTTCCGAGTTACGTGCTTTCTTTGTAGCGGTCTGTCGCGTGAGCTTGGGATCTAGCTGTAGCTTCTCACTTAATCCCACGTCCAAAAGTCCCACAACCAACCGGTCGCGGATGAGGTCTTCCTTCAGCCGGCCGTATTCGCACGATGTCGGCGTCGGCGAGCTTGTGGAGATCCGTGATAAACGCCTCGACGGTCTCGTTAGCTTCTTGCTTACGACAGTTAAACTTTGCTCTCTCAAATATTATGTTCATGCAGGGGATGAAGTGTTCCTCGAACTTGCCTTTTACTGTTGTGTAGCCGGCGAGTTTGGCGTCTGTCAGTTGCAATGACGCCAAGATGTCTTCGGCTCCCTTGCCCATCGCGTACAGAAAAGGGTTCACTTGTGTTTTCGCGTCGCGGAGGTGAAGGCCTGACACGACATGGTAGCGCTCCCACCGTGCACTCCACCGTTTCCAGTCACTTGGATGGCGGAAGTCCAACTTTTCTGGAAGTTCGATAGCGAACGGGTTGAAGTTCCCGCCATTTTGCTGCTGCGTTGCCGCTGCCCTTTGTGTGGCGATGGCGGCGTTTCCTTCTTTGTCCGGCATGTTGAGTAGTTGGTGGGCGCTCACCGATCTCTGGACGGTGTCTACTAGTCGTTTCTTTCTTTTCTTTTCTTTTACTGCTGCCACCATGTCATGTTTCTGAGGTCGAACATACATCAAGAGAGAACGTCTTTATTGCAACAGTCGTTTACGCCATCTTGGCCGCGTCTGCGGCTTCTCTTCGCCTGCTCGCTGTCCCGTGCGCCGGTGAGGTTCGCTCTCTCTTGAGAGCACGCGACAGTTTGCCGTACACGACAATTGTTATGAAGAAAAGTTATCCAGAGAGTGTGTTTTTCTTCAGCTGTTCGGATATGCCATCCGTATTGAAGTTATGTACGGTTTTGGTCACATTAAAACAGTTCCTTGACTTTTTGCTAAAAAGGGAGCAATAGTCACCACCCGTGACACATTGCTCTTTGCAGCGCAAATACAGTTCAAACCTGCTTGATGTTTCTTTTCCACAGCATAATGCGGCACAGAAGAGGACACAAACTCGAGGAGTATGCAGAGTACCTCTACGAGCGTTGCCCTGGACTCTCCACGATCAACAAGATCCACGCAGACCTTCGTTACATCAAGGGCATCATAAGTGGCAAGAGGATCAACCACGACCTCCCTTGCACCGAGGGCGAGGGCAAGCTGTGCCAGATATGGGGCGACCTCACTCTCTGGAACGAGTTCCTCTGGCTTGTGGACGCACAGCTCCTGGAAGTGGCTCCAGGTGTGCTGGGAGTGGTCTGCCTGCATGGCGAGGTGTCGGCACCCGTGTATGACAACATCCTCCGTCGCCATGCATGCATGCTTCTGCACTGGCTTGTCAAAGAGCACCGATGTGTCAAGGTCCTTGAGCTCGAAAGGACTGTCATTCCCAGGAGCCACCACCTTTTTTGTGACGCGTTGCGCGTGAGCTCAGGATTGAGACGGCTGAAGCTGCGCAGGTACTACTTCGAAGACCCTGTCTCAAAAGCCATTGTAGGAGCCATTGGGAGCCTCACATTGTTGGAGGAACTAGACATTTCTAAGCTTAATTTGTCTATGGATGCTGTGATTGACCTTGCATCATTGCTGACAGACATGAAATCTCTCAGGTCTTTTTCCTTCTGTGACATTTCACTGGTGGAGTCCACAGCCCAGATTTTTTTCGAGAGCTTAGGTAGTGCCAAGCACATCACAGCATTGGTTCTTGCTAAAATCTGTGTGCGCCATGATAGAGAGGACGCACCCTTGCCCGAGAGAGTGTATGATCCGGAGCCTATTTTTAAAATGCTTGAACAGAACACAGTTCTCAAAAAGTTGCATCTTTGGGCTTTCTCTTGGCTCCCATCTGATGCTCAGCCTATGGTAAAAGCTATGTCCAAGAATGCCACCTTGGAGTCGTTGCTGATTGACGACTCGTTCTGGAACATGGACATTGAATTCTTTGCAGAGTTGATGGAGAGTAACACTGGGCTCAAGGAACTGGCATTGCCACATGCAAGCATCAGGTGTGTCACTCCTTTTGTCAGGGCAATCCAGAAGAATGCCAGCCTGCAAAAGCTGACATTGCGTGTGTCAAAGATCGATGCAGCAGAAGCAGAGTTGTTCTTCCAAGCCGTGGCTTGCAGTCATTCCCTGGAACATGTGAATCTGGGGTCGATTGCGAGGGAGGATGTCAAGGACTTCTGTAGAATCCGAAAAGACACAGGAACTGAGACCAGAGTTGAATTTAAAACTCGATTTGAAAATCCAACACTGTGCTGCGAAACCTTTAACATTTGCAAGAGCCTTGGAAACATTTGTTTTTCGTTTCGTTATAATCATATTGATCCTGCAGTTCTGTGTGGGTTATTTGATCAGCTCCAGGTTTGCCATTGGCTTGCTAAGCTTAGCATTTCCTTTTACAAGGTGATCGACGATGCTTCCGCTGCATCGCTGGCACGATTTGTGTCATCGGCAAAGGCTCTGAAGGACCTTGAGCTCGACTTCGAAACATCAGAGTCCACCTTGCCAGTTCTTCTTGAAGGCATTTCTGGCAACAAGAGCATTTCCAAGCTGTCCCTCAATCCATGGGCCTTTGATGTGCCCGAGTCACAGATGTTTGGAGCTATGCTAAAGGCCAGCATGACCTTGAATGAGCTGACACTGAGGGCATCACACTGTTCGGAATCTGACGACGAATTCTGGGATGACCCAAGCTTTGCGATTCTGTTGTATATTCCAAGCTGTCTTTCGCAGAACTATACAGTGATTGATGTGGACATTAGTGATCACCGCGAAGCAGAGGAGGATATGTTTCGTGTCAAGGACACCATGCGACGCAACCTGTCCTTTTTGCAACGTGCTGCACAGTTTGCAATGGGAGTGCGAAGCAAGCAGTGTGCAGAGGCATTTGAGCGTGTGCATCGAAGCGAGGCCTTGGTAACAAAGCTGCAGGAACTGGCTTGTGTGACAAAAGCTGAGGCCAGAGAAAAGATTAAAAGTAGTTTGAGAGATCTGGATGAGAATTTCCTGGTTATGGCTGGTGTAGTCAGGAAAAAGGTTGTCTGTGTTGAGCCGACATCGGGACAGATCACATTGGATAGGATCGGGGTCGACAACTGGCTTCAGATTCGGTCCTACCTCAAGGTGGGCGACGTCTTGGACGAACCGGTGGCAGAGTGTCAAAAGTCTCCTGCTAAGCGTCGTCGTGCTCGCAAACGAAAGCTTGAAGCTGTATCAAGTTGAGTTGGTTTTTGTCTGTATTGTTCACGTTCTTCAATCGAGGTGCACTGACAGCGTCAGCTCTCTACTGTTCCCTTCTCAGTACCTTTGATTGCCTTCAGATGTCACGGATGGTTTCATGTCGTGTATCGTTGCATTTACTAATTATTCATAGAAATGTCACATATTATACCAACAGTGAGTTTTCAGCTGAAGCAGGTTGGTCAAGGGAGAGTGCATTGAGGGCCTTTTAATAGTCTCTAGAAATGTTTCAATGACTAAGATTTGCCGTATGAGTGAGTTGTTTTTGTGTGTGAGTAGTTACTTGTACATCAGATCCTTGTTTTTCATTGTAATGTCTCTTCGGTACACATGGTGTGTTCCAGGTTACATAAATGAGATGTTATGAAATGTGAGTCTAGGTATTCCACAATTGAACTGAGTAGGCATATTTGGGGTACTCTGAGAAATTGGTATGAGAAGAGTTGCTTGTGCAGATGAGTTTCGTGGGTGATAAATAAATTATGTTGACACACTGATCTACTGGCTAGAGGTTGTTTTCACCGATGTAATTTCGTCCGCCATTTTGTTGTTGTGAGCCGTCTGGCGTGTGCCATACACGAGCATCCCAAGGATTTACATGACCCCTCAAATGCGTAGAGCAAGAAGTTCGTCTTACCACGCTGACATCATCTCAACCGGTTGCGATGTAATCCTTCAAATTAGTAAATTTGTTCGAAAACAAACTAACAGCAAAATGGTAGAGTGTTGTCATGTGCAAACAACCTATTGCAAGTTCCGGCTATACATTCGCTGCCCTGGTGTCCAGCCTTCGAAATCCAAATGGTTGACCGGTTTTGTCTGTGTGGGCTTGGAAGGGGAAATGCAGGCCAAGAATATTAACAAACAGAAGTGATATCAGTAATGTTGTGTGGCACTAATATGAGAAAACAGAGGTGAAGTAACCCCTATCCTTACCGTGCAATCTGCATCCATCTGCAGCTTGTGATGATTCACACGCTACATGTCTAGACGTCATTCCATATGTCATTTGACATTCCTGTCTCGCGCGCATTTGAGGCTGCTGTTGATCTTTGGGTGCTGAAAGTGTGCTGCTTTCATAAATCTTTCCAGGCCTCTGGTATAACTGCATGCGATCACTACAGGTCAATAGACTTTCATAAATTTAGATATTTAACACTCGTGTTTATGTTTAAAGGGAAGCTGAATAAATTTTTGAGAAGTCTGAGTTTAGTGCCGACCTCTATAGGTTTTTGTCGCATAAATTCAGTTATCGCACTTGGCCAGAAGTAAACGTAAACAACATTTGTTGTGAAAAATATGTGCAGCGTTTGCCACAGAGCATGCAGTGAGCCTCTATTGCCTGTTATCTCTCCAAAGCGTTGTGACAGCGTCGTTCGCATCCCCGAGCCAGCTTAGTGGCGAACAAGGGCTATCTGACCCCGCCAAAAACGTCACTTTTTGCTTGTTTCGTTGTTTTGTTTCCTCTGCTCTGTGCAAGGGGCTGGCTACATAAAAATTTTAATTTGTGATTAGGACACTCCGGCTAATAAGGTCGAAAGAAAATTTAAGACGCATAATTTTTAAGTTGCCTACATTAAAACTCGGTTTTTGCGAATTCAAGGATCTCCTCGCATCGGATTAAAATGAAAAAAGAGTTGGAACCATGTCGGATTTCATTGTAGACTACGCAACCGTCTGTAAAGAGGCAAATATATGAAGATCTTAATTGACAAATCAATATAAACTGGAAGGGCTTTTACAACAGACCCCTGAGGAACACCAGCATTGGCAGGCACAAGTGGAGACATGCCATTATTGACAGTTATGAATTGAAAACAGTTAGTAGGAAAAGATCTCTTTCTCTCTGGCAATACCCTTTCAAAGTGGAATGCGTGAAACAGTCGATAGTGTGTTTGCGCTAACAGTGTGGTGCTGTGTGTACATCTTCGAGCCCAACCTAGGCAACTATGCACACTGTGCGATGTTACCCGTGCCGCTGTTATTGAAAGCAGGTTGTGAGTACCCCAGCAAACGGAACCACGTCGCATATATTGGTTCGCATTGAGGTCAGGGGTGCGGTTGTGCTGGGCTGCAAGTATTTTAGTGGTGCAAAACTATAAAAAAATTGACTATCGATAGTGTCAAAAACTATAAATATTGGACTGTCTAGCACCATCGATAGTTGACTGTCGATAGTTTGCTTTCGGTTGACTATCGATGCTATCAAAAGTGAACTTTCAGGAAACTATAGAGTGTTGCAAAACTAAAAGCAAAATTAGCCTAGAAAGGAGATGACGACAATTATCCACGGGCAGACAAAACGTGCCTCTGTGCAAATCATGAAAGAGAACGAAAACTAAACGTCAAGTTGCATAAAACATACTTAGAGGTAAAGCAGAAATAGCATTTTGCTACTTTTCCTGTGCAAACATTTTTCTATATTCCTGAAGTTCAAATTATAAGGCTTTAAATTAAAAACGCATTAAAAAAGTATTTTTGGTTTTTTTTGTTTTGTTAGCACCAGGGTTTTTCTACAAGTTTATTTCATGCTTCTGTTTCTTAATTAATATTCAATGGTCACATATTACCTTTTACAGACTTGACCTCTGGCAGGTAAAAATGGCCACAGCTGTTGAGAAAACAGTGGCCTGTTGCAATATGTTGCCACTTTTTGTTCGGTCCTATTTTTG
>JAZHYW010049753.1:0-15031 GCA_037355805.1 Ixodes ricinus | reverse complement strand
ACGGTTGTGCTTGCCGAGCCGGGTCGCAAGGGCAGTTCAAAATTTCTGTTAGTTGCCAAGCGTACCTGAATAATCGCAGTCCTCTAGAACGACCACACGAATAAACGTATCGTTAATCCAGCAATGTTCTATACTGATCATGGAAAAATAATATAAGGAATTGAATTGAATATACAGTTGACACATAAAAAGAAAAAAACATTTTTTAAACAGCCAAATGGAAAAAGAATATCATAAAACAAATTTACAACAAAGAAAAAAAAATTTAGAGCAATATTTACGGCGCAAAACGAATTTGTTTGGCGCCCGCAGAAACGCCGCAGGTCACGTGGTAGGCCTGCGTGCCGCCGCGCTGCGTCGCCGCCGCCGCACGCTGAGCGTTGCGACGTCGCTTCAACGCGTTTCTCCACGCCGTCGCCGCACAAGTTCGTCTGCCTGAGCGCCGCCGCCGTCATCTGACCGGCGCACAGGTCTATCACGTCTGCTTGCGCTTTTTCAGGATTTTCTTTTGGGCTCTAAAAGTTACTTATTCATCTTAGTTTTTTGTTATAGTTCAGACAAAGACGAATAAGTTACCGCGAGGCCGTAAGAGAAGCCTGAAAGTATGCGCAAGCACCACAGCGGTAAATAAGGGCCATGTCGTGCATAGACAGTAACGAATGCCGCCGCGCCTGTTCGAACGCCAACTACAAACTCGTATAGCGCCGTAAATATAGCTCTAAACCTTTCTTTCTTCGTTGTAACATCGTTTCATGATATCGCTTTTCCATTCCAAGCTGTTTTAAAAAAAAAGTTTTTTTTCCTTTGCATGTGTTTTTTGAGAAATATGAAGATCTGCAAGCAAGCGTGAACTTATGTTTTAAGATTGTTTTGCGTCATAGCCCAGGTTCTCTTCGTGTTGCACCGGAGCTTATGATGCTTTTAACATGTAGGCATTGAGTCAGCCTGTATTGTTCGTGTTTGCTGTGCAGGCATTAAGCTTAGTTGTTAACTGTTATTTTTAACAAATGATGTTGGTCGCAATGTCCTAAAATCAAATGCAAAATGTTTACAAAAAATGAGTAGATTTGTTTTGTTTTACTGCTGCGCTGATGATATCAAGGGGTTTTCCTACCAAACAAAACTTTGTGCCACGAGCGCACCGCCTAAAATCGCTTTTGAGGCATTTGCTCTTTGCAATTGCTCATAATCTCACATGCGCACACTGTCAATGATGAGAATAAGTTGTCGAGCGGTTATTCTACGTTTAGAACAGGAGGAATGGAACGGAACGATTCAGCCAATTTATGGGAATGGGCTCCAGTGTGTTCACTGTTGAACGGAAAATTATCGAAAATTCCACTTTCGGGTTGGAATTGAGTTGTGCAATTTTATTTGCACAAATATGTGTATCCCCGCGCTGAATGGGAAAATATCCCTTTGGCACCACTTCATGACAAGACATGAAAAAGAAACACGAATGAGTGTGCCATCACCAGGCTTCACTCACTTTTCTAGAATTGTCTAATATGTCTCACTCTCTCCACACCTGTGGAAGTCTATATGCGAAGCAGGCTAGTTTACTAGCATTGAGAATTGTATGCCTGTCAGTTACTGTGTGCATACATTTCATCTTGATAAGCACTTTGAAGATAGTCCACTTCTCGTCCTATGGCAGGATTTTCCTTTACTTCTATTTTTCTATTTTAAGAAAATAGGCATCGTCTGCGCATAATTTTTTGATATTGGGGACTTAGAGCCTGTCGAATGAGCATTACTCAGGAACATATGATATTATTAACAAGTCCATTTTGTTGTTGTGTTTTTTGTGTCTGCCTGTTTGTGTCCTTCTTGTCTTTAGATTGTTCTGCAGAATAGCCTATGGAGGGAGAGTACATACGTCACTCTGCGACAGTAGTAAATAGTCTTCACCAGGTGGGAGTATTTTCAGCACTGTGGGATGCAAATTGAAAAGTTAGAGAGATGAGTAATATCAATATCTAGTTTATATGTTTAGGCTTAATGTTAGGCCACAACACAACCCCAAATGACGTGATGTAGTATGGGACAGTATACCATTTTCACAACATCAATGTATTCCATTGCTAAGTGAGCTATGTTAGTCAAATCATTCCTGTGTCTTTGTTGTAGTAATTAAAGGAAGCATCGAAAATTTCAAAATAAATTTATGCTACTAGGGTGAGGTTTTGTAACATAAAACAGTGCGATTGGCTGGTTTTGACACTGTCAGCCAATCACTGTCACTTGTTCTATGATTTGTGAGGACGGAGGTGGCGTCACCCTCCCCGCGTTTTTTTTTAGTGAGAAAACAATTTTCGCCCACAGGTATATGCTCCTCTTATGCCAGCTTGTATTGCTTATGCACAAAATAAATGAAGACTACCTCTTTGAAATCACGCTTTGCAGACACTATTCACGTAAAATATTTGCACCCCATGCCATTGCATATCAAGTAAGTAATGACTGCTATTATGTTGCATAAAGAAGTCATGAAGGAAATTAGATTGGCCCACAGCCTAACAGTAAATTTCTGCATTTATACAGATCAAAACAGTCTAAATAACATAAGCAGTAGCGACATGTGTGTGTGTGTGTGCGAGGGGGGGACAGCAGATTCCGATAATATGAACTTCCCACTCCACTCCTCCTCATTGAAAGTTACCTAAAGATAATCGCAGTTTGGCATTACATGTTGCGCACGGCAGCCGCTAGTACAAACATTGGTAAATTGTGGATGGGTATATTCACGTGTGAATGTGGCACTCGGATTTGGCGTCAGTTTAGGAACCGTTTTTTTTATAAGTCACGGTTTCATTCCGATTTTCACCAGTTCCTGTGATATCGGCCTAATTCTTATTCTCGGGGGGTTGCTACTGCGTGAGCACTCACAAGTCACGAAGGTGATTCATGCGTCAACTATACTGATTGACGCAAGTGATACGGTGACAGAAGTGGATTATTGTGGTAAGTGTAAAGGCCTATATGCATACTTGGATTGTCTCGTTTTGTAGACTACTGGCAAAATAAATTTATGCAGTTGCCTAGGAAGAGCGGCAGGCTTTGTTGTGCTGCGAGGCGATTATTTTCAAGAAGCGAGATTCGTCGTTCCGGCACTCGTAATTGTACGTGTGTCGTTTTCGGTAATAATGCGGTCACACTGCGGGAGTTGAATAGTAGATTGTAGCACATTTGTATATTTTGGCAACCAAATTTAATGCTTGAGTCTGGTAACACAAATGGCTTGCAGAAAATCAGATGCACAAATTTTAAGAAAAAGATCGTGCGAAGCACATCCTCTTCACGCATTTGTTGCTCGTCACCTTTACACCAGGCTTGCATATCACATTGCGTCTACTGTTCTCTAGCATGCAGAGGTTCACTGACTCATAGTGATATTATATGTTTAAACTCAACAAAACCGTTGCTTAGGACGTTGCTATGGACTACGTATGGAGACATGAGGCTAGATTTTGCTTACGCGGCAAATACTTTTTGTGGGCAACTTTAACTTCTGATAATTTAATTATGAAGATAAAATTTTGTCAACAGCCAGGCTATTTTGTAGCACGAAACGATAGATTTGCTGTCTCTGTTGCAGCGCGCCTCATTGAATGCGTCGGTAAACAGCGACAACCAGTGGATATAGAGGCTCCCCAAATGTCTGTTTTTTGAAAAAGTAGACCCAGCTTAAAAAAGAATAGGCAAAAATGGCAAAATCAGTTCAGTCACGCAGATCAGTTATGATGCATTATGCAGTTCAGTTTCACATGAGCCGTACGCCGCCGAGTGTCGTTTATCACTATTTTATTAGATTAAAAATTGTCATACATTAAGAATTGCATATGTCTACCTGTAATTTTGTATTTGCCTTTTTTCCCTTGGTCAAATCTGCGGGATTTTTTGGCATGACTACAACTAAGATGTTATATTGTCTAAACTCACTTATGCTTTATCCGTTTTCTGCGCTTTGGGTCTTGCGAGTCTGAGAAATGCAAGAATCTCCGCCGTATATTTATTTTCGCATAGCGTCCGCAAATAGGCCTGGACTACCGGTTTGCCTAGTGTTTTCGCGGGTAATGTCGATTGATAAACCATATTTGCACCGCACCACTATGCACTTATAAGGTCTCGGTTCAAACAAATCGCGACGACGTGATGCAATGATTTTCATTTCCGGTCGGCATATTTGCATCGTCTGCCAGGCATCTTGAGGGAAGGTAGTCGTAAATATTTCAATTTGCTGATTACTGAATTTCCAGTCGGAAACATATATGACATCTGTTTATATCTGTGATTATTAGAAGTTTAAATCCTTAATTCTGATATCTGAACGGTCAAGTTGTAGTGAAACTGAGCCATTGTCTGTCCATAATGACCTTAGCAACGGTTTTATCTTTATCATCTACCTTATCATGGGGCGAGCATTTAGCTTGCAGGCGGAAGCCAGCCCATGGTGACTTCGAGCACAAAGAGGTTCGAACAGAGAACGGCGGAAACGGCAAGTCCGGGTCTAGTTGGCGACGAAATTTCGACCAACGCGAGACTCGGGCTGTGATTGCCTGAACAGTTAGCCTACGCAGTGCTGAAAGTGACATCCGGCAGGCGTTTGGACACACACCGACTGCAGCACGGGCGACAAGTCAAAGGGAAAACTGGGAAGTACAGAAAACTGACTAGTTGCCGTTGTGTGGTGTCATTTTCTGGAGACGATGAAACACATACTGATCGGGCGGCCATGATAGTACCACTAGTAAAGACAACTTCAAAAGGTGTCCAAAATGACAACTACATACATGGTGGGTAAATAAAAAAGGGCCGCTAGAAATTTTTCTTTTTAAAAATCTATTCACGCCAGAAATAAGCCACCGAAGATCAAGCTACACACTGCCTAGTTATATCCCAATATTACCAAATTCCCATTTTCCAATGTAGCAAACAATACCAAAGAAACAAAGAAATAGACTTATCTTCTTTTCGTTAATGACCATTTGTTTCATCCGGGCCAGATTGCTAGTGAGCTGCGCCGACGATTTCACTTTTCCCGACACAAAAGTTTTCCATTTCGCTTTTATTTTATTTTTGAATTTTGCGTACAGGTTCTGATATTCATTCAGTGAGCAATAATAAATTTTGTAATCTAAGCAATAGTCAGCGAAATGTTTAACGCATTTTACCAGATACATTTTCTGGAGCTCTGGTTTTCGCGATCTCGCCAGGGGTTTTCCAGATTTCGACATCGGCTCCGATTTTTTTTTTTTTTTTTGTCCGCGTTACGCGTTTCGACCTGCTACAGGGGTAAGCTGTATTGAAATATGTTAATTTTGCATTTTTAGAAGTTCGATTCATAGCGCAGATCGTATGAGTCGGGAAATAAGTACATAGTAGATATGCGTATCGTGTGCTGCGATTGTTGCCCGAAATCGCGCATGTGATTAAAATCGTAGTCTCATCCGTGTTACTGCGGTTCTGCGATTTCACTGTCGCTTCGCCGCAGAGTCTAACAGTTTTTTCCGTGACATCCAGCCGCCTATTAAGTCAGCTAGCGAAAATAAATGTAGATTGACATAAGGCTTAGTTACGAAGTGGCTAGCGTTGCGTCCGGACGGTGCACTGAAACGCGTTTACCTGGCCCTTCCCCCGCCCTCCTCTCTCTCCCCGTGAACCTAGGGAAGGCGGAGATTTGGACGTAACTTGGGTCACGTCGGACGTAACACCAGACACTTCGTAACTAAGCATTAAGCCAGAAGCTTTTATGTGTCTACATTTATTTTCGCGGATGAAAGCTGGCTAATGAACGGCTGGATGTCACGGAAGCGATCGCACAGACTCTGCGGCGAAATACGATTTTGGTGGAAACCAGTCGCAGAACCGCAGCTGCAGTGAGACTGACGATTTTAATCACATCGCACCGATTTCGGGCAACAATCGCAGCATGTGAGACAGCCTTTACACGATACGCATATCTACTATGTACTTATTTCCCGACTTTCATACGTTTCAGGATAAAATACGTCTGCGCTATGGAATCCAGAACTTCTAAAAATGCAAAATTAACATATTTCAGAGCAAAGTACAGCTTACCTTTGTAACAGCAGGTCGAAAACGCGTAGCACGACGCGGACAAAACGCGTCCTGGGCGCCGCCATGCACATCGGAGCCGATGGTCGGAGTATCTGGAAAACCCCTGGCGGCGAAAAGTCGATATCACGAAACCGAAACCAGAAAATGTATCTGGTAAAATGCGTTAAGCATTTCGCCTGACTATTGCTTTGGGTTACAAAAATTTATTATTGTACTGAATGGATATCGGAACATACACGGTGCCTTAAAGGTTAAAAAATAAAATAAAAGCGAATGGGAAAACCTTTGTGTCGCTAGAACTGGTGGGAATCGCTCGGCAGCTCTGTGTACACTAAGCAATCTGGCCCGGATGAACAAATGGTCATGGAAGCAAGTTACGAAGAAGATAAGGATATTTCTTTGTTTCTTTGTGTGTTTGCTGCATTGGAAATGGGAATTTGGTAATATTGGATCTGCTTAGACGTGTGTAGCTTGATCTTCAGTGAGCGATACGAGCGTGAATGTATAGATTTTTAAAAGAAAAATTTCTGGCGGCTATCAGTTGGAAAGTTTTTGTTACCCACCATAGCCAGCCGGCAAGCATATTGAGTTGTCATTTGGACACCTTTTTGAGTTGTCTTCACCACTGGTGGTATCGCTCTATATTAATCGCCGCCCGATCGGTATGTGTTTTCATCGTCTCCCAGGGAATGACACCACACAACGAGAAGACAGCTAATCGGTTTTCTGTACTTCCCAGTTTTCCGTCTTCGAGAGCTGGCACTCCGGACCCGCTGACCCTGGTTGTCGCCCGTTGTTCAGAGCTCGAAGTCGGTGTCCGTGTCCAGGCCTGCGGATCGTCCTTCCCTTGCCAGCACTGCGTAGGCTAGCTGTTCCGGGCAATCACAGCCCGAGTCTCACTGCGAACCAGTCCGGGATCGTCATGGCCTAGGCCGGTATGGCCAGGGCTTGCCGTTTCCGCCGTTCGTGATCCGAACCTCGCTGGTGGAACGCTCCGGGGATCGCCATGTGCCAGACCAACCAGAACGGCTGCATCGTTCCTGCCCTGCCCCAGCCTGGTGCAGCACGCTTTTCCTGTTTCTTCGTGCTCGCCCCCGGCTAGAATAAAAGGTGGGTAATTGACTTCGTAAGTGTGACGTCATGGGTCCAAACAAACCGTTGCTAGGGTCGTTGTTATGGACGAATACATGTGGCTCGGTTTCGCTACGAAAACCCGACCGTTCAGATATCAGGAGTAGGATTTAAACTTCTAATAATCACAGATATAGAAAGCTTGAATGTCATATATGTTTCTGACAGAAGTGTGCCGGTAATCGCTCGTTTCTGAAATATTTACGACTGCAACTTCCGGTCCTCAAGATGCCTGCAGCAGACGACGAATGCAAGAAGTATGCCGTCTCACCGCACGCCGGCCGGCCAAGTGGGGCCGTCGATTGCATCGTGTGAATAAAGACAATATTCTGACATCGCATTTGTTTGAAATATAATGAGTTTCAGACACTTATAAGATTTTATAGTGGGGTGCGATGCAAAATATGGTTTATCGAAAGTCCGGGCGTCGATCGAGATGATAGTCTGCTAAAAGATCGCATTGCACCCGCGAGAAAGGCACTTCAGGCGAACGGTTGAGATCCCGAATTTTGTTTGCGGACTGCGCTATGCGAGGGTGCTTCGTATACCTGGCTGTAACCATCGCGTGGAGAGAGATTCTTGCAGTTTCTTCAGATTTCCGCAAGACCCCAAAGCGCGAAAGAACTGGATAAAAAACATAAGGTGAGTCTATTACAGACTGTACTCGCATCGCGGGTTCGATGAAGATCTTCACCAAAAGAGCTCATCCACGGAATTTGATGTATACCAAGGGGAAAAAAAGAGCAAAATACTGCGAAATTGCGATAGACATGCAATTCTTTAATAACCTGACAACCACAATAATAAAATAGTAATAAGAAACGACTTACCTCGACGGCGTACGATTTGTTTCTCATGGTGGCCTGAACTACGCCGGTAATGCACTTCAGGTCGTAGTCGTAACTGATCTGCGTGACTTGGTTTGATTTTACTGCATTTTCACCCCTCGTAACTAAGCTGGGTTGTTCACAGAAAAAAAACAAAAAACGAACATTGCGGAGGCCTCTACGGCCAAGGCAATCCACTGGTTTTGTCGCTTGTTTACCGACGCATTTTCAATGAAGACGCCCGCTGCAACAGAGGCCAGCAAATCTATCGTTTCGTCTGCTACCAAAGCAAAGCGGAGTGTAAGACTTCAGAAATGGCTTTCATCGTTGCAACATGACACTGAGACGACAAGAACATCTTCATAATTAGATATCAAGAAGTTAGGTTGCTTACAAAAAATTATTTACTTACTTGTAAGCAAAAATCTAGCCTCATGTGGAGTCTCCATGCATTAGTCCATAGCAACGTCCCTAGCAACGGTTTGTTTGGACCCAAACGCCATGTTGTGACGTCATCACTTATGGGGTCAATTGGAACCAAACTCTGCATGCTAGAGAACAGTACACACGGTGCAATGGCTGTAATGTGATATGCAAGCCTGGTGTAAAAAGGTGACAGGCAACAAAGTGTGCGTGAAAGAAGGATATTTATGCTTCGCACGATCTTTTTCTCAAGCAAAATTTGTGCATCCTGTTTTCTGCAAGCCGTCACATTTGTTACCAGACTCAGCATTAAATTTGGTTGCCGAAACAAACAAATGTGCTACGGAAATCTACTAATTCGAGAACTCACAGGCTGAAAGGGTTTTGGTTGTGACCGCGCGTGTGCCGAGCGGCTATGCACACGTACAATTACGAGTGCCGGAACGGGCCGACGGGCCTCTCGCTTCTTGAAGGCCTGATCGCCTGATTCTCGACGGCACAGCAAAGCAACAATCGGCCCAATTGTTTCTACCGTATTTTCCCGTGTGCCTGTCTAAGTGACTCGTCAAACAACTTGTATAAATTTGTTATTTTGCCGAGTAGTCTGCAAAACGAGTTCGTCGGAACGCTTTTCGAGCCTGCACATCTATTTTCGTTCACTTCAACAATTACTGTATAATTTACATACTTGATGCGTCGCACTGCAGTAATCCACTTCTGTCGCCGTGTCGCTTCCCAAGATCTCGAAGGGAATCGGTATAGTTTGACGCATGAGTCACCTTCGTGACTTTGGCAGTCTTTCACGCAGCAGTAGCGACGTTTATTTTTTGGGGGAACTCTAGGAGTAGGCCAGATGTCACAGGAAGCCCGGTGAGATCATAGAAACGTAAAACCGTGACTTACTTAAAAAAAAAACAGTTCCTAAAAAGTTTGACGCCGATCCGAAGTGCCACATTCACACGTGGTTTCTTAGAATCACCCATCCGCAATCCCCGCGATCCTGGCCGTCCTGGTCCACCCAGTGTTTTATTTGGCGGCCGCTAGATGGCGCAACATGTAGTGCCAAACTGCGTTGCCGGTTAATATTTGGGTAACTTTCAATGAGGGGAGGGAGTGGAGTGGAATGGGGAGATTCATATTATCGAGATTCTGCTATTTTTGCCTGCCCCCCCCCCTCGCACACACACACACACACACCGTGTCGTTGCCAAAAAAGCCTCTGACTGTATGTTGCAAAATTTAATTTGTTTTGATCTGTATAAAAGCAGAAATTAATTTACTGACAGGGTGGCAGTGCTGGTGGGCCCGAATCTAATTATGTACTTGCAGGACGACTTCATTTCATGACTTCTTTATGCAGCATAGCACGAGACAGTCATTGCTTACTTGACATGCGAGTAGTTGCAACGACAAGAGTTGGTAAGGTTGCCAGTATTGCACGTGAATGAATACCATCTTAAAGGCGTGATTTCAAAAGGTAGTCTTCATTTATTTAGTGCATAAAGCAGCCTGGCTGTGGCAACATCAGAAGGAGCATACCACTTTAATGGTAGTGACCGCAGCACCCTCGTGTCACCTCACTAAAAGTACCGCAAGGAAGAGCTGACAC
The DNA here is from genome assembly GCA_037355805.1 of Ixodes ricinus. Lineage (NCBI taxonomy): Eukaryota > Metazoa > Arthropoda > Arachnida > Ixodida > Ixodidae > Ixodes > Ixodes ricinus. Next base: position 4,960 of record JAZHYW010049753.1, on the reverse strand, counting down.
TACCTCCATAATTTTGCGTCCTCACAAATCATAAAACAAGTGATAGTGATTGGCTGATGGTGTCAAAACCAGCCAATCGCTTTTACTTGTTTTATGATGCATTACTGAAACCTCACCCTATTAGTAACTGTAGCATACATTTTTTGGGGGCATATCCATGCTTCCTTCAATTACTACAACAAAGACATGGGGTTGAATGATTTGACTAACATAGCTCCTTAGCAATGGGCTCGATTGATGTTGTGAAAGAATATTGTGCTTTATTTATACTACATCACGTCATTTGGGATTACGTGGTGTGGCTAATGTTTTCTTTATTAAAGCTACAGTATGTCCTAAACGTATAAGCGAATCAAGATCTTGATGTTACTCGTCTCTCTAACCTTCAATTTGCTCTCCTAAGTTCTGCTGTGGCTGCTCCACCTGGTGAGGCTGTGGCCTTCTCTTGGCCACCTCTCTTTGCTGTCTGGAATGGTGAGGTACGTATCTGGGCCTACAGGGCACTTTGCTCTATTGTTTCCACTCCATAGGCTTATTCTGCAGAACAGACTAATGACACAAGAGAAGGACACAAACAGGCAGGCACACAAAGAGACAAACACAAGTACTGGCTTAAAGGTGGACTAAAGACGTTTCTGAGATCATATGTTCCTGGTGATAACTCATTCGACGGGCTCTAAGGATCCTAAATATCCAAAAATTATGCTCGTTCGATGCCTATTTTTCTACTAAAAATAGAAAAAATAGAAGTAAAGGAAGATAGTTCATGTCCTGCCATAGGACGAGAAGGTGGACTATCTTCAAAAAAGTGTACATCCGGATGAGAGTGGCAACAGTGCTATCTGACAGGCCGTGTCCCACAAATTACAGTTTAGCAGTGCCAATAATACATATCCAGGGGTTAGTAAGCTAGCCTGCTTCGCTAGTATAGACTACCAAAGATGACAGAGGTGAGACATATTGATGCCTGTTTCTGAACACAGAAAGGGAAGGTAGTGAGCTATGGTGATGGCACACTCATTCGTGTTTTCTTTTTCATGTCTTGTCATGAAGTGGTGCCAAAGGTGTGTTTTCCCAATTGCTCGGCTGCCCGAGACTGCACATATTTGTACAAAGCATGGGAGTTCACAGCAGTGTTGCGCAATGGGCACCCTCATTCCATTCCAATTCCAACCCGGGGAATTAAAGTTTTCGATAATTCAATTCCTTTCAACTCCCAGGAATGGGTACACTGGGCCCATTCCCACTCGTGGAATGGCTGAATCGTTCCATTCCATTCCTCTAATTCCTAAACGTAAGAATAAGCACTTGACAGCTACATTGTGTTGGCGGCATGAGCAGCATAAAGCTGAGATTATGAAACGCATAGACAATTGCAAAAAAATGCTAAATGCCTCAAAAAAGCACTGATTTTACTAAGCGGTGCGCTGGTGGCACAAAGTTTTTGTTTACATTGTACTGCGAACATCGAGAAAGCCCCTTGATATGTCGGCGCTTGTTTAAGACATAGGTCTCGCGACCACGTGGCTTGAAACAAACAGCAAAACTTAAATCTACTCATTTTTTTTGTAAACATTTTGCATTTGATTTTTAGGACATTTGCGGCCAACGTGTTTGTTTGATAAGACCATAAAAATATACAGTTCGTGCGTGGCGCAGAAATAAGTTATATTACTGTATTCTTGAAATACCTGCACAGCAAACACGGCTAGTACGCTGCTGGAAGCGACTCCATGCACAGCGGCAAAAACACATCCTCTGACAAAGTGCAAACTCTACGGTGCAGCACGAGGAACCGTATAGACTATGACACGAAACTTGTCTTAAAACGCATAAGTTCACGCTTGCTTTACGGATCTTCATATTTCTTAAAAAACACATGCAAAGGGAAAAAAATTAAACTGGGATGGAAAAAGGATGTCATGAAACGATTTTACAACGAAGAAAAAAAATTAGAGCTATATTTACGGCGCTATACGAATTTGTAGTTGGCGCCCGCGGGCGCCGCGGAAAAGTGGTCCTTATCTGTCACGTGACTGGCCCTTATTTATCACGTGGTGCTTGTGCTCTTTCGGAAGCTTCCTATGGCCTCTAAAAGTAACTTATTCGTCTTTGTCTGAAGTATAACAAAAACTAAGATTAATAAGTAACTTTCAGAGCCCAAAGGAAACTCCTGAGAAAGCGCAAGCAGACGTGACAGACCTGTGCGCCGGTCAGATGACGGCGGCGGCGCCCCGAAGCAGAAAAACTTGTGCGGTGACGGCGGCGTGGAGAAACGCGTTGAAGCGGCGTCGCACAACGCTCAGCGTGCGGCGGCGGTGACGCAGCGCGGCGGCGCGCCGGCCTACCACGTGACCAGCGGCGGCTCCCGCGGGCGCCAACTACAAATTCGTTTTGCGCCGTAAATATTGCTCGAATTTTTTTTCTTCGTTGTAAATTTGTTTTGTAATATTATTTTTCCATCTAGCCTGTTAAAAAAAAGTTTTTTTTTCCTTTGCATGTGTCCTTTAACATATTCAATTCAATTTTTTATGTGTTTTCCAGGCGATCAATAGAACGTTGCTGGGCTCAAATATGCGTTTGTTCATTGTGGTTCGTTCTAGAGGACTGCACGGGCCGGAATTTCCAGGCCCGGCTTGGCCCGAGCCCAACAGAATTTTTAATTTCTATGCCCTGCCCGACCCGGCTCGGTAGAGACACAGCCCGGGCCCGATAAAATTTTATCAGGCACGGGCGTCTATTTTTATTGGACGGTTGGTAACACGGCAGGACATAGGCCAATTCTATTGGTCATTTCGAGCCCGGAAAGATTCTAGAAGTGAATCACAATCTCGCTAGTGCATCTTCAAAAGGTTGCATAAAGAAAAAAAATTATCTAGGCAACTTTAGCATATCTTTGGTGGCATTGTAAGGCCCCTGCAGAAAGTAAAAAGTCGAGGTCACGTTTTTTTCTTCTTTTTTTTTAGTTTGAAAAGCAAAAAAAAAAGACAATCATTTTGTGCCCTGCGATCGGAGCGCCCTGGTTTTCTTGCCTGCACTCTCCCACTATGCTGGTGGAGTCCATATGTTTTCTTTTATCCGCTTGATGGTTTTCTAACTGCAAGACTCCTTTTTGTTATTATTTTTAACGACACTGTAGTGACTTTTCACTTCGCTTTTCTTGTTTTCAATGAACCTAAAAGATTAATGAGCAAACCTTTTGATATCAACAAATTAGAATTTACGACAGAAGACTGACTGCCCAGACACGGCCCGGGCCGGCGCGGCCCGAAAACTTTTTGTTCTAGCCTGAGCCCGGCCCGGGCCCGAGAAAATATGTGCTACCCGGCCCGAGCCCGTGCAGTGCTCTAGTTCGCTCATTATACGGACGTTATCGGTTTATTACCTGTCATTTGTTCATCATCTTGCTGATTATTCGGACATGAGCCAAAACATTTTTCTGCGTTCGCGTCCGAGCTATTTACTTGCAAGCTCATTCAAGATGCACTTCGCGAGCTCTCAGTTGCCGGCGTTTCGCGGTGACCGAAATGCCTGGCTTTAACGCTAATGAGATTGTATGTACCGGGTGATGCAGTAAGGACCAACACATTTGGTAAGCCTTGTAATATTCGAATTTCAGTCCGACATACCTTGGGCTGGGCTCGCAAACGCGGTTTCACAAAATGTTTTATGACTTTTTTTAAGAGAGAGAGAGAGAGAAAGAGCTCCACTCAGAGGTGGTGAAATATTAAAAATAGTGCAAAAACGGCGGCCTCAGTAGCAGCAGGTAGCACCAGCTCTTCTTCCCAGTGGCCCTCACAGCATTGGTCGCGCCTCGTGTGGCTCGGGACTGTCTTTCTGGACGTCTAGTCAGGTTGGTCACGCGACAAGAGCGGTGACGATAATCTACCTCACCTTACGATGAACCTCAACAGACAGCACGAGAGCCATCGAAACCAATCCAGTGCTTCTGAGCGTCGCGTGACCCTTGGCCCAGCAACACGCCGTGCGTGTAGTCCCGCTCACGGTGCTGGATTGCCTGGGGTCACTCGTAGCGTCCGCAGTGGTCCATCGCAAGGTAAAACAAAGTATGCAGAGACTCAAACCAAAAGAAATGAGCGGGAATCCACTCGTTTGCTTGCAACCCTAAACCACTTAGTTTAAAACATATAACACACAAAAAAGCATCACAACAAAAAAACCAAGTAAAACGCGGACTTACACGTAAAATTGCAGTATACAAAAACAAGTGTCGGAGCAAAGCGCGAGAGGAGAAGAGAGAAGTGAATCCCGCTTTGTTTGAATGCCGAAGCAAACCCACGTTTCGTACTTCAAAGGAGAGTGCGCGAATGAACGTGGAAGGAAGCAGGGTTGGCCGCCTGCTAAACAACGCTTCTCGAACTATAAGAAAACAATACCTGATCATCTGTCGGCGGCGCGCGAGTCAACGAGTTATCAGAGCTCTGCGGGTTATAATTCGCCCCCTTCCCAGATCTCAGTCTGTGCGCGCATGCATTCTCCATGCCGTCGAAAAAAATAAAGATAAGGAGGTGTGCATGGAGGTTTCAATCTTTGCCGCTCCCTTCGTTTCTTTTGCTTGGTGCTCGGTTGCTTGTTTCGCTCTCGCGTAACGCCAGTGAAGCCCATCACCTGCGCGCCAGTGAAATGCGCCATAGCCGCTCCCCTCTGCTCCTTGCTTTTACGCTTGTTTTTTGTATTGCATTTTCTTGCGTATAACTCTGTTAGGGCTCCGCGCGGGCTAGCAGTTTCCAGCTCATTTTAATTCTCAGCAACTGACTCGCTGACTGGCTCAATTTAACTAACCGTAAAGCCTAAAAAAAGAAAGAATCGGGCCCATTTCATTTCTCTTGCCGTCCCGCAACGTTGCCGCCATTGCATTGCCATTCCATTTCGGGGTCGCGAAAATGCAGAATGATTCCGGAATCATTCCAACTCCGGAGTGGCAACTCCGCAACACTGT